>JAJEJO010047355.1:292650-316999 GCA_020662805.1 Glaucomys volans
CCAGGTGTAGATATTATTGTCCTTCCAGAATCTGGAACACATCATCACGATGACTTTGCAGGTTTCTCTAGCACTTCCAGGTGTACCATCTAAGCCAGTGAGCCAGATGAGCAACCAATATGGGAAGAGGCCTGGGCTCTGATGAATGCTCTCCACAGAGGCACCTGGCTCTCCACTGGTGCTTCTACGAACATCTGACTTGACACTTTACAAGCCCATAGTCCAGGTGTGTCCCCAGGCCCCATGACTGCACCTTCCATACAAACCGCAGGCCACACCTTAGTGTCTGTAGATTCTAGATATTCTTACTCGCGTGAGAACTTTCTGATGGAAAGTAGCTGTGCGCTCTGCATTAGTACAGGTGTCCAAGATAAAGCTGTTTAATCACCTGGCAGCCATGATCCAGAGGGCTCTCAGTAATTCTCAGAATTCTTTTCAACTCTGGTGCATTGCAAAAGTGGACTTGTGTACTGGAAAGACCACCACAGGTTTGGTTATGATATCTTACCATTGAGTTACGTTAATACTAAAGTTCGTAAGAGGGAAAAGAGAAGACTTGCTTACAGTGCAAATGCTAATTACCAAGTGGCAAATATTCAGAGTGTGGAAGGTGGGAAATCATCAGGTTCTCACCCTCATGGTAAAGATTGGCTTCCGGATCACCAGAGTAAATGTGTGATGCAGAGAACAATACTTGCTGGTCTTAAAGTGTCTCCCCCAAAACTACATATCAGGTAGAACAGGGAAATGTGGCTGTAGAGAGAAGAAACAGGACATCACCTTAACTGGATGATGAAAATTGACATTATTTGAGGAGCAGTTGGGCATCATGAGCCTCAGCATGGGGCATCACCTTCATAGTTTTCTTGCTGAGAATTCGTGTGAAACATCAGATTCAAAATAAGACACATCCTCAAAAAAGAAAATGGAAGCAAGGGAACAATAATTTTTAAATTGCCAATAATATGGGAAAACCAAAACCTGTGGAAATGTTCCAGATTGAAAGAGTTATAACAGTTAAATGAGTAGACTGCATCCTCAACTGGATCTAGGAGGGGAAAATGTCATAAAATATTTACTCAATTAACAAAATTGCAATATTTTTGTGATGAATTTCATAACGATCATCTCTTTATTCCATTCCCAACCTCTTTTCCAGAAAAAGTGGCATATCCCAGTTGATAAGAGAAATGAGGGCCCTGAGAAAAGGAAACAGTTACCTACACCCAGATTACATCAAACAAAACTATGTGGGTACACAAAAGATTGACAGGTTCTCACAAAGCGAAACTGAGCCTGGGTAGAACAAAGATAGTTCACTTGATCGCACAGATTAAGGAAAACCATCATTGGTGAGTAAGAATTGGAATTTCACAGTTCAGTGTTCCCGAGGATAGGGAGGCAGCACCCAGGGATGAGCTGTGCATGTGACTCCTTAGGGAACTCTTATTTCACCACTGGTACAACATCCCCCATACAGGGGCAGCATAGTGCAGTGATGTCCAGTAACCTCAGGGATACTTCCCAGTCTGAGGCCAGCTTCCCAGAAAGCTCTTTCCTCTCTTCTCATGACTCTACACTGAACCATTTATTCTGACATGATCAGAATATGGACTTTTAACCTGGAGATTTTATCTTTCATGAGGTCCAAGTTAAGAGCAGGGCTGTCCAGCAGCCCTGCCTTGGAGCACACAGGGCCTGTGCAAGGCCAGGTCACCTTGGAAAGTCAACCAGCCTTCCCTGCTTGGTGCTTCTCTGAGGTGTCAACATATTAACTTGCTTTGCTGTCACTTTTGAATTTCCATTGAAAAGAGGAACATGAATGTGGATTAAGCAAGATTAAATTAGTTAAATGTGTATATAGTAAAAGGCAGAAATGAAAACTGATCATGTTAGCAAAAAGGAGTATAAATCCTATGCAACAGAATTGTTAAGAAAGGGCCAAAGTATTTTGTTCAAGGTCACACAACTAGTAAGTGGTAGAATTACAATTGGAATTGGGTCTGCCTACCTCCAAGGCCCAGGCTTTTGGCCTCTGTGCTTAATGCTTCTGTTTAAGGATAATTCCAGTTAAGTTCAGAATAGCATAGAGTAAAATTCCAGGGCAGAGTCCCCCAGAACCATAAGGACAGCTATTTAAAGGTTAATTTTTGGCTTTGGCTTGACAGAATTAAGGAATACCTAGATAGTGAACTGCTAAAGCATTACTTCTGGATGTATCTGGGAGGGTATTTCCAAAGGAGATTGATGAGTGAGTTGGTGGACTGAGTGGGGAAGATCAGCTTTCATTATGGATGGGCATCATCCAATCAGCTGGAGACCTGAACAGAACAAAAAAAGGAAAGAAAGGATTTCTTTTCTCTCTTTCTGTCCCAAAATTGGAACACTCTCCTCCTTCTGTCCTTAGACATCAGAACTCTGGGCTTTCTGGCTTTGGGACTCCATCCTTCTAGGTTCTCAGGCCTTTGGCCTCAAATTGAGGATTACACCTCAACTTTCCTGGTTTTGAGACCTTCCAACTTGGACTTGACTATCCTACCAGCATTCCAGGGTCTCCAACTTGCAGACAGTCTGTCATGGGACTTCTTGACTACCATAACCATGTGAACAAATTTTCTAATAAGCCCTCTGTCATCTATTAATCTATTATTTATCTATCTATCTATCTATCATCCATCTATCAATCATCTACCTATTACAGCAATAGACATGCATCCTATTGATTCTGTCTCTCTGGAGATCCCTGATAGACCAGCAGGACATAAACAGGCAGACAAATACACACAGGCAGCCAGACTGACAGGGCTTCCTCCCTGTGGACTCTACTCGTTGGGCTTCCATTACCTGTCCTCCTTGAATCCCTCATTGCAGGTACCTGAAGAATAGAAGACCATTATGGCTTTGTTGCACCCTTGAAGGAGGTCACAGTCCAGGTATCCTGACTGTCCCTCAGCATCCACAAGGGCCCCCCTGACTGACGGGGTCACTGCTGAAGTTGAAGTCCTTAGGATCTCTTTCCTACGAGTAATTAGAATTTTTTCAATAAGCAACTCTGATTTTTTAGTTTATTTAAGAAAATCATTCATAACAGCCAACCAATCATAAGCAATGGAATATCAATTAATAGGTCATGTGACTGCATGCCTCCTGGAAACCCTACCACCTCTATCCCCCAGCTCATTTCAGACAATGTGGCCATAATAGACAAAGAGTATGGCCAAGAGATGCCATTTCTGGTGGGTCTAGACATTTGTGGTGTTCTTTGGCTGCCAATACAATTATTCATTCATTCATTCATTCATTCATTCAGCAACCACGTATTTCATGTCAAGTGCTAGAAATATAAGGGGGAAACACCTAGGCTGGTTTCCTCCCCTCGTTGAGTCCACAGTCTAGTAACTGACATATGTGATCCATAAAATTTGGGTAAAAGGAAAGGTGCTTAGGGGACTCTGTAAGTCCCCGCCACTGTGTTTAGGTTACTGGAAGCAGGGCAATAAAATAGGGGAACAAGCTGATTGGTCACATAGCATCTCATGCCAGGGGAGCTCCTATCACCAGAAATTTAGGAACTAATCAAATTATGGGGAGTTTACCTTGGTGCCAAATAAGTACCATCCTTTTTTCAGTGCTCTGCAGAGTGCCTTCTAGACTCTGATGTGTGTCAGATATCACTGTTGTCCAGGCAAATGTCTACCTGAGTACTGCTTTGGACTCCCCGCCCACCAAGTCCCATGCCATTTGTCCCAGCTAGCTAAGTCTCTCTCTGCTATCATCTTCTCACTTCCTTGAACTCCTCGGCTTCTGTAACTTCTACTGTCACCCTCTCCCAGTCTCATGACCTGAGCTTTGTCATTGGCCAGAACTGCTTCTTTTCTGAAACATTGAATGCTACCATTGAGATCTCTGAGCACAGCTTTTAAGTCCTTGAACTTTCTAACACTTTCCTTCCCTCCAGCACTTCCTCATTGAGGTCTCCCTTCCTACAATTTGTTTCTATTTCCACCATTCATCAATCTATTTACTGACCTGTAAGCCTGAACCCATGATTGGAACTTGAGTTGCTCTCTTGATTTGATCCCAACATATGGGTATTTGGTTATGTGACATCCTGTCTTTGAACTCTCTTTGTCTCAGTATAACATCAAAAAGACAATAAAGTGAATATTTGCATCTGGACTTTTTACTATTGATACACACCTAAAGGAATGAACTCCTGATACCATTCTTAGCCTTAAATTGAAGCCAAATGTTTATATATTTATGTGTGTGTATTATACACACACACACACACACACACACAAATGTCAAGGCATCAGTCCTAAGCAAGTGTATCTTTGGCATTATCTATACTTAGATCTAGCTCCAAAGCTACCTCTGAAACTCCTTATAAGTGTAATCACACTCCATTATTAGAATTCACCTAAACCTCCTTGAAAAATTAAAGCCAACTTTTACATCTGCAGAGATCTGTAAGTCAGAAGAAACGTAAAAGTAAATTTTCTAATATTAGACTTATCTAATCCAAAATCACAAGAGAAAATTGAATGATCCTAATAATATCTCTTGGGACTGGGGGTGCATCTCAGTAGTGGAGTGCTACCTAGCATGAAAGGACTGAGTTCTATTCCCAGCACAGCAAAAAAACAAAAATTAATATATCTTAGAATATATGTTAATGTTAATCCAAATGCCAATCTTAATTACCATGTAGTATACTGACCTCAAAGTTATTCTACAAGATCCCTGGCCAATTAGATTCGTAATCAGATGCCCTGGGTAAAAATATAAGAAAGTGTTCAACAATGATAAATTTCTTAGTATTTTTATAAGGTAATTTCTATCTCTGATGTCTATTTGACCTATTGAAAAATAAGTAAATAGACTTTAACCTTTCCAATTCAGGTTAATTTCAGCTATATCTTAGTTTTCTTACTTGACCCAGTAATTTCCCTCCTCACTTATCCCTAAGGATGACTCCAAGATCAGGGGCATTTATGTCATGCAGAAGGGCACAAATTGGGGGCCTGGACTTCAGCAGTCACTTTCTATCCATGTAGCCTTCTGGATCATGGCATCTGACTTGCAGCAAAATCATCCCTCCACGCTGACATTTGTTAAGGTGTCCACAGTCCTGCAGGTTTAAGGTCCTCTTTCCATTAAATTAGCTTCCTCTTGTTCTAAATGCAGCCCCTGCAGGAGACCTGATAGGGCTGCCGCAGGCTTACTAAATAAAAATTCCTGAGGGGAGGGATGCTATGTATTTTGTTCACCATTTTTCGTTCAGTATATAGAATAATACTTGCAACATTTGTCTAATAAAGTTTTGCTGACTTATGGACTCTGTTCTTTGATGTCCCCACAGTGCTATCTCTAACCTACTATGCCCTGGTAAAATGGAGAACTTCTGTTTGTTGCTGCCCAGAGTTCCAGAAAAGAAACAGACATGAGCCTTGTATTTCCTGCAAGTTAACTGGAGGCTATGTAGAGCCCACCAGGCACCACTGTGTCCTCACTTAATTCAGTAGGACAGATGTTGGGTACCACAGGTCATGATGTAACTGAACCCCAATAACCTAGGTCTTTGCTTTCTCATCAAAACCAGTTTTACAAGGAAGTTCCTTGGAAAAGTACAGATAAGCAACCCTCAGAAGAAACCATCAGTGACAGATCTTTAAAGATGGATTCTAGAGGAGGTGCAAAGGGGAGGAGTGGTAAAATGTGATAAGATAGTACAACACACAGCATGCAAGAAAACCTTCTAAAATTCTCTTTAAGAGACCTCTCTTAACAAAGATCTCTCATCATAATACTTATTTGCTTCAAATCTCTCTTTTTTTTTTCTTTGCAAGTCTTCAGTTCCTGATCTCACTCTAGATTTCCAATCCCAATCTCCTTACTTCTCTTGCCCACCCTCCTACCTTACAGTCTTCTATATCTTGTCTTTGCATGCCTTCAATTGCCCTCTCTTTATTGGGAAACTCCCAGAAACTGTGTCTTCAGATCTGGAAGCTACAATCATATGCTGTGTCAATATCTATCACAGCTGTGCCCCTGTCAACTAAAAATATGAAGGAAATGGAATGTAAATAGTTGAATACACTCTACTAGCAAAGAGGTCTGGTAAAAGGACTGGAAAGGGGTGGTCATAATGTCAAACTAGACTTGGCATTTTGTTAAGATTTGAATCCAAGGACAGTGAGCTGAAAAACAAGCTCACTTATAGGATGTGGATTTGGGGTCTTTATTGGTGTGAAAACTATCAAACAGCATTTGACTTACTTTTCATATGCTATAGGTCTGTGGCTTTAGCCCTCAGGCCTCAGCCAAAATCTCTTGTTTATATACAACATGGCAGAGGAAAGCCATGGTTCTTGGCAGGTGTGAGAGACTGCTGGTTGCCCTCCAGTCAGTCTCCCTGGTTTATTGAGTAACATCAGAGAGCAGCAATGTGAGCAGATTTCCCTCCACCCCTTTGCAGATAGGAGTATCTCCATGACCATGCTCTCGGCAATGGTATATAGACAGAAATTGATGGGTAGTACTTCTGGGAAAGTCCCTTGAAGGAAACAGATTTTTCTGACTCAACTTGGAAACTTCTCTGTTCTCCTTCCTTCTTCTGCCTGTAATGAGAATATCATAGTGACAACCTTGAGGCAATCTTTAGATGGAAGCCATGTGCTGAGTCTGACACAACAGAAAACTAAGAGGAGCCCAGAACATTGAAAAAGACAGATGTCAAATGCAGAAGGTAGCTAATATCACAGATGAAGGTGGACCTTAAAGTGGAAGGGACCTGCATGACCAAATAGATTTTGTGAACCTCTCTGAAACGATCCAATCTTTGCAGAAACAGATATCTTTAGGTGAAAGGGAAACATATATCTAATGTTTTTAAGCCATCATTATTCTAGGTCTCTGTAATTACCAATTAAGCAAATTCCTAATATTTAGTAACTCTAAATTACACCAAAATGCAAAAGTTGTTTCTTTAATGATGAAGGAGCTTTAGTTCAATGAAGATAGAAGAATTGGGAAAATGAAGTAAATAATATACATGTTATTAATATTTCTCTACTGGAGAAATATTTTTGTGTATTTAATATTTTGAATACATAGTTAAGACTATTTGGCATATTTGAGTACTTAATAAATTAGAAATGAAATTCTAAATCTAAAATGTCTAATAAACACATGATTTAGAATCGTGGGTCTGGGAGCTTAGGGGTAGAGTACCTAGTATGTGCAAGGCCTTGAGTTTAATCACCAGCACTGAGGGAAAAAAAGAATTCTGGGAGGTTTTTAAAAGAAAAAAATCAATATTTATTTGAGCTCCAATATGTGTTTTACACGTGATTCTCCAAAAATTTCCTAATTAGGAAGAAGTTTCCATTATACTTAAAGGAAACAGACTCAAATACTCTAAATTGTTGGCATATTTCTTGAAGAGAGCGTCTGTTCTTTAATATTCCATGGGTTTAGTCTGATATTGAAAGATGACTCCTATTGTTTATTCTTCCCTTCAATTGTGGTTCTTGTTTTTCTCTTCATTTAGTAATTTGTACAAGTTCTTATATTTTTCTGTTTAATATCACAAAGAACAGAATCCACAGAATAACCAAGTTCAATAAGGGCAGAAACCTTATCTCTCCATTTATAAAAATGCCCAATGGTATGCATAGCAACCAGCTTGTTAGATGCTATGCAGAGCAGAAAGTCAAAGGACCCTTAGAGAAATACATATCATAACAGAGTCAAAGTTCCAAAGCTTGGATAGGAAACTTCTCTGGGTAAACCTGGAGCAAGCATTATAAAGTAGCATGGTATTCTACCAGCCCATCTGAATGATGCTCCGAACATCTCTCTCACCATTGATTTATAGGAATTCACAGCACAATCACCTATTCTTTTCATCAATTAAGTAAACTAAGCCAGGAGATAGTTGCAGGGAAATTTGTCCAACAGAATTGTGATTTTTTTTCATTTATTTTTTATTCACACAGTTCACATAATCTTACATTTACATAGGGTAGTACTGTCTGTCTCAGTCTAGAGAATTGTGATTTTTAAGTTAAAAGTTCTAAAGAGAATTTTACTGTTTACAAACATCATGAGAAAAACTTAATAGTCACTATATAAATGCAATTTCTTTAATTTGTGATTACTTAAACACATGAGAAGATCTGTCAAACAATTTGCTGGTGAAGAAATCAAACATGATGCATTAAAATTATAAATACAATTGGAGAATGTCTAGGAAATTTAATTAACTAAGCTATAAAAATCCCCCTTTATAAATACTTATTAAATGTCCATTAACATAAACTTAATTTTTAAGTATTGTATTTTTATCAGTTGTTACTCAACACATTGAAAACATTTATGCCATAAGCATCTGAAAATCCAGTACATGTCCCTCTGTGCCACCTCAAATACACTCCAAAACTCACATTGATACTCTCCTTAGATTATATTGATCAGCTTAACTGAACAGTGAAAACAAAGGAATTCTCTGTAAAAAGCAAGGATGGAGGAAATGACGAATAGTTAGCACATTAGTTTCTATCCCTGCTAACCTTTTACTCATTGAAATTATTGTCATTTTTCAATATCAAACTGAATCACTTGGGGTTCCTTCGACTTCTAATTTCATCCTCATCTTTGATATTATCTTGTTCTTAGAGGGTTCACCTCTTTCCTGCCTCATTTTGCTGTCATTTTAACTGACTTGGCCTAGAAACGTCTGCCAAATGTTCTTTAGAAAACTTGAGATTTTTGTAAATTTGTAAGTCTTGATGGAAAAGCACATTAACCCGAGTATCTGGCTGCTGTCACATGAATGAGATCTGTCATGCACTTACCAAGATGGCATGTTTGCAGAGCTTTATATTTAATGTGTGCCACCAGGTGTCACTCTTCTCCACAGCTAAGACCAGGGCTAGGCTATCCCCATCCTTCCACATCTTGTGAAGGCCTGGATTTGTTACCAAGTCTGTGACACTGGTGGAGACATTGCAGGCCCCAACTGAACCTTGGAGGATGAACTTAATTCCCAGTGTTCCCAGGCTGGCCAATCTGTTGACCTCAGGGACATGCTCACAACAGTGACCTTCTTCCACCTTTTCTGCTACACTTTCCCTGAGCTTCTCTGGTTTATGGTAACACATGACTGCTAATTACAGTTCCAAATTTTATTTATTGGTGTTCCTCACAACAGCCATTCAGTCCCCAGAGGGACTTGTCTTAGCTGTCAGGGTAGGGCAAATGGCTACTGTGTTGGAAATGCAGTCTGTTTTTCCTGTTTAATCCAAGGAGAAGACTTCTGTGACCCTAAAAGGTATAGGGATTTCTCTCCACAAGCAAGCAAGCAATACTATAGCAGCAGACACCAGCTACGTATCCTCTAATCCAAATTAGTTCTGATACTACCCACCTGGAAATGCTGTCAGATCTCAAGGTTGAAGGTTCATTCCCCACAACTGCCACACACACACTTTAGATAACAATTACAAGCCCTGGGTCATTTTGTCTGAGCTTCTGATCACTTGACTATAAATCAGATTTTCCTCCTTGGGTTTGACTAATTTTCTTGAGGTGTTCACAGAATTCAGGGAACACTTAAATTTACCATTTTATCATACAGGATATTACAAAGGATATAGATGAAGAGATGCATAGTCAGGGTGTGGGAGAAGAGGCAGAACTTTCTCCAGGTGTGCCACTCTCTGGGAAACTCCATGTGCTCAGCTAAGCAGAAGTTCTTTGAACCCTGTCCTTTTAGGGTTTTACGGTGATTTCCTTATATAAGCATGACTGACTTAATCATTGGCCATTAGCCATCACCTTAACCTGTAGCCCCTCACCTGTCCCCTGAGCTCAGCTGGGATGTGGGGCTGAAAATCTCAACCCTACAATCTTGTCTTGGTGTTTCAGATGACCTACCCCACCATGAAGCTATCTAGGGACTCCCAGTCATCAAGTTATTAGCATATGAAAAGACACTATAACTTCAGAAATGTCAATGAGTTGTATGACAGGAAGTGAGGGCAAACACCACAAGTATATTTCCCGATATCCAGAGACCCAGTACCTACCTCCTTCTAGGAAAGACTGAATTCATTACAAAATTGGATATCCAGTGGCTATCCTGCAGAGGGAGTTATTTCTCTTGGTATCAATGAACTTGCCTAACAATATAACCCAAGCTCTCCATCAACTATGCCCAGGTCTATACTGCTTTGTTTCTACCATGGGTATTACCAAAATCTCACAGTTTTCTCCATAATATCCCTTCTACTTTGAGAGGGTATTTTGAAGACCGTCACAGTGTGATGGGTATATATTCCTTATTTATATATAAAAGAGAGACCACAGTGGTCATGGTGAAGGATATCTCTTTCCCAACTATATTTAAAAGGAAGAAATTTCATCACATAATACAAAGTCACATTTCCTTGGTATCCCTTTTCTTTTTCTTTTTCTCTCAAAATTGCTTTCAGCACAGCAACTATTCCCTCCAATATTTAAAAAGCTCTTCAAATACTCTAGGTCCCTTAGCTCTCTTTTTCCATCACCTCCTCTGTCTCCAACCAACTTCACTCTTTTGTTTAGATTTTTTTTTTCTTTCGCCATTACATCTGTACCCTTTCTCAAGGAAATCCATCACTCCACTCTCAGTTGCTTCTAGTTCTCTTCCTGTTATCTTGATCAGGTCCAGACAGTGAACAGAGCATGCAAAGAATTCTAGTTAGAAAGAGGAACAAGAGGAAAAGCATTACATTTCAGTATTTTTCTAGGCACAATGAAATTAAATTTAAAAATTCATGTAAAGGATAAAATGCAATGAACATAGGTCATTTGGAAACAAGAATATTGCTAGTGGCTTCAAAAAATGACATCTTTGAGAAAAAAATTCACAATATATAAAAAGATTTTTTCTAGTTCTTTCTGATTCAGTAATCCCATTTTTAAAAGATACCCTCAAGAGGAAAATAAATGTCATAATGTACAAAGATATTTGAAGCAGTGCACAGGGAACAGAGGATTCACAGCCAAAATCATTATAAAACATACAGATCAGGATGCAGCCCAGAATCTAAAGAAAAAATAAACCATTTTCACTCTGTAAAACAGAAGCAACAAGATTCAATGGCTAATAGAAGGAATAAGCCAAGGCCCCTTTCTTCCTAGCAGGAGTGACCCACCCAAAAGTCATTTTTATATTTGTTTTAGCTTGGTATCTCCCAGTTCCTAGCAAGGAGCCCAGAACTGCAAGTTAAAAAAAAAATAAATAAGATTGACCAATCAGTGGTTTTCAACCATTTTCCCCCCTAAGACTTTTTTTTTTTTTTGTACCAGGGATTGAACTCAGGGACACTTGGCCACTGAGCCACATCCCCAGCCCAATTTTGTCTTTTATTTAGAGTCAGGGTCTCACTGAGTTGCTCAGGGCCTCGCTAAGTTGCTGAGGCTGGCTTTGAACTCGGGATCCTCCTGACTCAGCCTCCCAAGTCGCTTGGATTACAGGCGTGCGCCACCACGCCCGGCCCCCCCTAAGACTTCTGATGGAGATCATATGCTCCAGTCAGGCACAGGAAACTAATCAAGAGCCAGAGAAGTTTGTCTCAATTAATTGGATGTGTCAGGAGTGAGCAAAGGTAAGTAGTAGGTGGAAGATGAAGAAAAAAGAGAGAGGAAAGCAAATTAGTCTCCCTGAACTTCCAAGATCTGCAGTCCAGAAAATTCACTTTCTCCCCAGATTCTGATAGCCAGTTATTGATACACAGCCTCAGATTACTTCTTCCCACACTACTTCAGCCTCAGAGAATCATCAACCTACACTACAATCAAAAGTTAAGGGCTAGGATGTAATTCAGTGGTAGAGCGCTTGCCTAGCATGAGTGAGGCCTTGGGTTCCACATAGGACATAGCGATAGATTAGACTTTTAACTCAGGAGCTAATAAAAACAGAGACACTGCATATAGAATCCAGCATTTAATCTTTATTTTTCCTTGAGGGGAAATCAGTGATAATTGCCTGAGAAGTAGCTCTTTAAGAAATGCTGTAACTCATTCCTGGAAATCCCATTCACTAGTTACTAATGCCTCTCCTAACTGATGGTTTCTGTCCCTGGATGACAGCCTGAAAGGAAATTTATCAGTCCTTCTCTAAGATCTTCAAGACCACTTTCTGTCCCAGTAGGGAGGAAGGAAGTGGAGGCTACTTGGCTTCCCTTTCACGTCTGGCCTCTCACAGCTCAGAAGTGTTTCTCTCCATTCTGGGAAGCCACAGTGACCTTATTCAGAAACACAGAAGTTACGCACTGGTTGTGTACCCAGACATTTGCTTCCTGGGGACAGAGAAAAGGAAATGGTTTAGCAGGGGACCCCCGACATCTATGGATCTCCTGTGCATGTGTGACACTATTCTCTGCCACTAACTCATTTGCACCATCCTTTTTCCTCCTTTCTAGGCTCAGAGCCCTTCCCAGGCAGATCTGAAGTAACACATGGAGCCTGACCAAAGCTCAGCTGTGATCCCTTTGCAAATCCATGAAGTGACAGTACAATAAGATGGGACCCTCATGCCCCGACAGTATTCATTCTTTCCACCAACATTAGGCGTTTGTGTGTTCAGGGCAGTATGATGCATACATGACATCACTGTAAACGAAAGAGGAAGTCTGCCTATGTGAAACACATTCTAGTGGAAGAGAAGACATAAATAAAATACATAAAGTTTCATACACTGTTTTTTCTTTTTGGAAATTGGAAACAGCTAATTTTAGTATTCAAATTTTAAAAACAACACACATTGTAGTCAGAAATTATTTGTTTGCTAATGAATTATGAACTAACAATGTATATATTTGCTATAGTGGCAGCTGTGCAAGAGTTCGTTTTAACAGAATAACATGTCTTAAAATATTTGTCCTCATTTATAACTACACATTTTTGAAATGTTAATTCCTACAGCAGGAACTTATGACATCAAAAAATGTGATTTGTCATAAAAAGTTGTTAGACTTCCCATATTTATTACAAAATTAAATGTACTAGCCGGGCGCGGTGGCGCATGCCTGTAATCCAAGCGACTTGGGAGGCTGAGTCAGGAGGATCACGAGTTCAAAGCCAGCCTCAGCAACTTAGCGAGGCCCTAAGCAACTCAGTGAGACCCTGTCTCTAAATAAAATACAAAATAGGGCTGGGGGTGTGGCTCAGTGACCAAGTGTCCCTGAGTTCAATCCCTGGTTCCACAAAAAAAAAAAAAAAAATTAAATGTACTGAAAATTCCAAATGTAATAGAAAAAAATTCAATCTGTGAGTGCAGGAAATTTTGGTATGCTACTTATAATTTTCTTAGTGTCGCCTACCTTTGGACTCCAATCATTCTAACATATCTGTGTACACATCTGACTAGAGTATAGCACTTGAAAATAACATTCCTTTGTCCTAATATATTGAGATACCTGTATATAATCTGATTATACTTTTTAGTCAGGAAATACCAAATTTAAGGATTTAGCATATGGAATGTTTGCTTAAGTGCTTACAAGTTTTTCTGACTAGATTTCACGCTAGCCAGGAGTTGTATAACATAGGACCTGTATGCTCTTTTCATGAGCATGGGTAATTATATCACATTACAATTTTTTTCTTACAAAATTATTTTTAACATTTTGCTGAGAAACTTGTTTTCTCTTAAGTTACTCTATGGGTCTGTCAACTTGTATATTTGGAAGCAGACCAAAAACAAATTTTTAAAAGGAAGAAAAAGTATTTTGCAAAAGAATCATATTCTGGCTTTATTTGCATATTTATAAACTGCTGTTAAAATATTCTTGAAAATGGTATTTAGGAAGGCACAAGTTGGTAGCATCAATTTTTTTTCTCATTTATAGCTGTTTCTAAATAAGATCACAAGACACTGCCTTGTGTTTTCCCTTCAAGTACTTTAAATACTTCAAGGGTTGATCTGAAGTGCAGGTAAAACCCTTTCATTCTCAAGCTTACTAAACTAAAAGTTAACAATACGTCTGATAGTGAGCAGAATATGAACACACAGAGTACACTATCGAAAGAGGAAAGTTCTTATGGTATTGGGTTCAGAGATTAAAGAATTTGAACCAAGAGTTTTCATGACTGAAAAATCAGAGCTCTTCTTGAGGTGAGTAGGCTTTTAATACCTGAGCTAAAAATTAAATGCAGAAATATGAGAGAACACTATAGTTATCTTGAACATCAAAGAAGCAACAGCTTAAGCATTACAAATAAGGTATGGTGATAAATGAGTTAGTATAGCTTGGTTCCCGATCTAGGCTGCACGCTAATCAATATAACTGCTTGTAATTTCTAATCTTAAAGAGTTTGGCTTCCTATTTAAATATTCTTTTACAATAAATTATATACACAGTGTTGTTCTATAACTCAAATTATAATGCTCATCTACAAAATTAATAGTTTCTTATTTCAGATATACTCAAAAGCCAAACTACTCCACTTTTCCCTATTTATCAAACCTGACAATTTTGAAAATACTTCCAGCATAAAAATGCTGAATGACTTTATCCAAAGTTTCAAGCTCATATCAGTAAGCACTTTCTCAAAAATAATGTATTAGGCTGTATTCTCTAACATCACATGGTCAAATACCCTGTGGTCTTGGGTTTTTCATGGGCAAGAGTAATTAAAGAAAATGGGATCAAATGTTGCTATTCACTTTGAATACTACATTGTGCTTACATCCACGATGTTCATTTTTACCATACATTAACAACAAAAATGCTAAAGAGAATGATGACATTTTGTTAGCTGAAAAATGGAAGTTGGTTGCAGTGGTGCAAGTCTATAATCCTAGCTACTTGGGAGGCTGAGACAGGAGCATCCCAAATTCAAGGCCAACATGGGCAACTTAGAGACCCTATCTCAAAATAAAATAAAAAGGGATGGGGCTGTAGCTCAGTGACAGAGCACTTGCCTATTGTGTGGGAGGCTCTGAGTTCTAGCCCTCGTACTGGGGAAAAAAGAAAAAGAAAAAATGGAGAAGCAATCAACACTAACAATTTTAATCTTTTGTTAAAACTCTGAAATTATAACAAACTGCTGACCAAATTGAGGTAGAGGTAGACCCTAATGTTATTCCATGTGTTGGAATTTAGGTCTTTCACCTTACCCTGTATGCATTTTTTCATCTGACTATATAAACATGATTCAATCTGAAATGTGTGTCATGAAAAAATAATGGAAAGATCATTCAAATGGTACTTTAAAATTCTTAATTACTACTTTAAAAATCACTTTAAAAATGTATACAATATTTCAACTTCCTTCTTTTTCCATAAATATATGGAAATATATTTTTTTCCAAAAAAAAAACAAGTATATTATTTGTTTTTCCTCCAAGTGTGTGTGTGTGGGGGGGAGACTGTATATAATTCAAACATACATAGTCTTGTAACAAAGACATCTGGAACGTAACTAGTAGGCAGTGAACAGAAAGTTTTACCATAGTGTCTAGTTTTCCTCTTGAAAGTTGCATATAAGTTTCAATTCATATCAAATTTTCTACAAAGTAACTAACTTCCTTTTTAGACTTAAATTCCATTAGACAGAAATCTATTTCCATTTTAGAACACATCCAAGTGCTATGTGATCGGAAGGATGGGAAATACTAGCTAAGTCCTGGTGGGTGGTAACTTCTTCATGACTAGATAATGAAATTCCCCGTCCAACCTCTAAAGCATGTAATTCAATGAAAATGTAATCTAGACATCCATGAAAGCAACCAACATAATTTATGTAAGCAGGTTCACCACAAGTGCTTTTCAGTTTGAAAAAATGTGTTTGAGACATGTTACATCTTTCCTCTTCCCGCCTGGAAGTCCAGTCTTCATGATGCTCTGGAATGTTGCCAACATGACAAAATGATACTTTCCTGTTGGTGGTGTACTTTTTTTTTTTTTTTTTTTTTTTTTTTGGTACTGGGAATTGAACCCAGGGGCACTCAACCACTGAGCCACGTCCCCATCCCTATTTTGTATTTAGAAACAAGGTCTCACTGAGTTGCTTAGGGCCTCGCTAAGTTGCTGAGGCTGGCTTTGAACTTGCGATCCTCCTGCCTCAACCTCCCAAGTGCTGGGATTACAGGTGTGAGCCACGCACCCGGCTGATGGTGTACTTTTAAAGTCCCCACAGAATATAACTGGTATGTCAGGATACAGATCACATGAGACAAGTCTAATGTGAGCCAAAGTACTAATGTACCCACCTTTTGGATGCCAGTAGAGATGGATACCAGCAGCGCCTTTTTTTCTTTTTTTTTTTTTTTTTTTGGTGGGAGTTACCAGGGATTGAATTCAGGGGCACTCCACCACTGAGCCATATCCTCAGCCCTATTTTGTATTTTATGTAGAGACGGAATCTCACTGAGTTGCTTAGCACCTCGTTTTTGCTGAAGCTGGCTTTGAACTCACCATTCTCCTGTCTCAGCTTACCAAGCCACAGGAAATATATATATTATATATAACTATATATATATAGTTGGTTATTTATTTATTTATTTGTTTATTTATTTATTTATTTATTCGAAGAGTCCTTTGTAGACTGAAGAACTGAAACTTGAAGGACAGAAGATCTCTGGAGCACTCTCTTCTGTGCTAATGGGTACAAAACTAGTTTCTCCAGCAGTCTTTGTGACGTGGGTCAGACTCCAGGGTTTCTTGGAAAGAAATGTCATGCTCGCTGAGGAGGCCGAACTTTGACTTCAGTAGAAAGCGGCCAGGCCTTCATGCTGCTTGATTCAAAACCCGCACCCCAGCCGGAACCACGGAGTGCGGGTACCAAGCTGTCTGAAGACACCGCAGTGTCAACCTCCTGCAAGCAGATGAGATAGGTGTTGTAGCCTGTGAGTTCCTTCTGGATAAGGTTATGGCGGTAGTCAAGCTCCAGGGCATAGCGGGCACATAGCGGGCAGTATAGGTACAGGGCACTCCAGGAGATGGCTCGGATGAGAGCATCCTCTATCACTTTCTTGGTGTAGAGATGCCGCCGGTCAAAAGAGCAAGTGCAAGTACCAGGCCTGGCCTCCACACACTTTCCAACACCCGGCTCTGCAGCAGTCCATGGCCTGGAGTGCAGTGAAGTTTGAGCCATAGTCCGACAACAGCATTGGACAGGATGTAGACGCGCTCATTAGCACCCATCTTGGTTCAAGTAGAAGATGGCGAAGAGGGAGACAATGACGAGGAGCCCCACTCTCAGGCTCCGCCGTCCCAGGCTTGGCTTCCTTGTACCGGCTGAAGAGAGCCGGAGGGATCCCCAGATCTGAGGCTGAACCTCGGGCACACGGGGAAGCCCGCGATGATGTAGCGCAGCAACTGAAGCTGGGTGAAGGCGGGCGGGTTGCGCTCCACCTTGTCCCGGACATCACGGATCTGCAGCACCGCGCGGTCGTGCCAGGCGTCCACGTTGAGCACTTGCTCAGCCATTGCCTCCTATCGGTAGCACAGCTTCACCACTGGCTCACGGGCTGCCCGGTCTCCCACCAAGACCTTGCACAGGCTGGCCCGCCGCTCGCGTGGGGCGGGTTGCTCCCGCGCCTTTTGCCTGGGGGTG
Source organism: Glaucomys volans (assembly GCA_020662805.1). Lineage (NCBI taxonomy): Eukaryota > Metazoa > Chordata > Mammalia > Rodentia > Sciuridae > Glaucomys > Glaucomys volans. The sequence goes on from JAJEJO010047355.1 coordinate 310,264, forward strand.
CCTTAGCACGGCCCTGAGGGCTTTGGTAGCGATCCTGCCGAGGGCCCGACCCAGCGGTTTGCTCTGGTCGCGCTGCATGTGCTTGTGGCTGCCTTCGGCCAGCGCAAACCGCAAGATCAGCTTGGACTCCGAGGGCACACAGCACTCACAGCGCGCAGCATCGCCCTGCGGCGGTTTCAGTTGCCGCTTCAGTCGGGCTGCGATGCTCCGTTACCCTCTGAAGCCCACCAAGTGCCGGGCGGGCGCCTGGGAGCCACCACATGGACCTGGCAACTCAGAGGCCAACAAGACCACCAAGCAGCAGCCTGGTGTCAAGTGGAGACAGAGAAGCCTCATGCACTGTTAAATATTATTTTAAAGAGAAAATAAGTACAGCGGCTCGGGAGGCTGAGGCAGGAGGATCGCAAGTGCAAAGCCAGCCTCAGCAACTTAGCGAGGCCCTAAAGCAACTTAGCGAGACCCTGTCTCTAAATAAAATTTTAAAAGGGTGCTGGGGATGTGGCTCAGTGGTTAAGCGCCCCTGTGTTCAATCCCTGGTACCAAAAAAAGAAAGTAAGGAAGGAGATAAAGAAGGTTTGCAAATCCACACGAGAGTGTCAGGCAAGGCAAGATGATACAAAGGTAGGACCATTGTGAAAACTTCTGTGCTTTTACGTTAATACTAATATTTTTGAAGGAGTTAGGACATGGGAGTAATGCGTTTCTCTCAACCCACATTCTGCTAGCTGCTTGAGTATAGTCTTAAAGTAATGAACATGTGATTATATAATAACTGTTCTATCACACAATTTGAAAATATGGATCAAAAACCTTTAAATGGTCAATGCCAACCATTAATAAAAAAAAATAAAAATCACATTTTTAATAGAAAAAAAATAATGGCAAACCGGGTGCCATGGTGCACTTTTGTAATCCCAGCGACTCCAGAGGCTGAGGCAGGAGGATCACAAGTTCAATGTCAGCCTCATCAAAAGCAAGGCTCTAAGCAACTCAGTGAGACCCTGTCTATAAATCAAATACAAAATAGGGCTGGGGATGTGGGTTCAATCCCCAATACCCCCTATAATAATAATAATGGTAATATAGCTCAAAATAAGCCTAACAAAAAATTGAAGAATCTATGCAAACAATTTTCAAATTCTAAAGAGTTAGATGGCAAATTTAAATGACCGTGCAAATCCCATTCTCAGTCTCAATAGTATAAATTTTATGTATTTATTTTTCACATATGTTATTTATATAGTTGTATATTATATATTAACTATGTCTAAAAATTTAATGTAATTCTTACAAAAATGAAAAATTGGTCTTTTATACTAAACAATCTCATTCTAAAATTTGTATGAAGAAATAAACTTATAAGGATGATCTGGAAAACTCTGCAGAAGCCCTAGAGCATACAAGTCCTATGATGTGTGAAAGTGTGTTTAAAACATGGGATTTTTTATCTCACCACTCTCATTCAATAGTTTATACATTTCTAACCACTGCAGTAAGACCAGAACAAAGACATGCAGGTAGGAAAAGAAGAAATAAACTGCCTCTATTTGCAGGATGACATAATTAACTACTTAGAAAATACCCTAGAGTCCACCTAAAACCTCTTAGAACTGTTAAGTAAATTTAGAAAGATGAAGAGATACAAGATGACACAAAAATCAATTGAATTTCTATGTACTGACAACAAAAAAGTGGAATTAAAATAGAAAAACACAATACCATTCATAATAGCCTCAAAGAAAATTAAATACGTAGGCATCAATCTAATAAAATATACCTGATCTGAATGCTAAAAATACAAAATTTAGGTGAAAGAAAACTAAATATTTGGAGAAATATACTATATAATTTGGAAGACTCAACATAGTAAAATTTCAATTCTTACTAAATTAATCTATGGGCCTCACAAATTGCTATCCAAATTCCAGCTAGGTCTTTTAGATTTTATTTTTTAAATGATACATAAATCATTAAAATTACACATATTAATGGAGCAACGTGATGCTTCAATACATGTCTATACTGTGTCGTATTTAAATCAGGTAAGACGTCTATTTCCCCAAACATTTATCATTTGTTTTTTGGTAAAAACTTTCAAAATTCGTTCTTCTAGCTTTTTGGAGTCACAGTACATCATTGTTACATATGGTATATTGCTTCTCTACCTGTTGGCTAAGATCAAGTCCAGCAAGTTTTTGTTTTTGTTTTTTGTAGACCAAGCTTACTCTAAAATTTATATGGAAAGGGAAAGATTCTAGAATATTCAAAAACAATGTTGAAAGAGAATAAAGTAGAAGGAATGACTCTTCCCATGTTAAGCACTACTTTATAACTACGGTGAATTAGAAAGTGTGGTATTGGCAGAGGGATAGATGACTTACGGACTAGTGCAACAGAATAGAGAACCCAGAAATAGAACAGCACAAAGGCACTCATTCAATTAACATATGATAAAGAAGCCAGGACAAACCAGTGGGAGAAATAATCTTTAAACAAATCATGTTGGAGCAATTGCACATTCATAGGTAAAAACAAAACCAAAAACCCTTAAGTCACACGCTTTATGTGACTCAAAATCAATCATGGACTTAAATATAAAAGCTAACCTACAAAATTTCTAAGGGAAAAATGAGAATAAAACCCTTAGGACTTACAACTAGGCAAAGAGTCCTTATGTTTAACAATGAAAACACAATTCACAAAGGGAAAAATGACAAATTAGACTTCATAATAATTTTAAAAATTTTCTTTCCAAAGGTTCCAGTAAGAGGATAAAAGTACAAACTACAGACTAGGAAACAATGCTTTCACATCCCATTTTCTGTCAAGAACTAGCATCTATAATATGTATTTAAAACTCCAAAATTAAACATTAAAAAAATGAAAAATTCAGTTTGAAGGTGAACAAAAGGGGCTACATCAGAAAGGATATACGAATGGTAAATAAGAACATGAAATAATGTGCAAGATCATTAGCTACAGGAGAAGTGCAAGTTAAAATCACAGATACCACCACACAACTACCAAAATGACTAGAATTTTAAAAAATGTAATAGAGTAAATGTCGGTGAAATTATGGAGAAACAATATCACTTGTAAATTATGGTGGCAATATAAAGTGGTACATTCACTCTAGAAAATAGTTTTTTAGTCCTTTTTTTTTTTTTTTTTTTTTTTTTGGAACCAGGGATTGAACTCAGGGGCACTCCACCAATGAGCCACATCCCCAGCCCTATTTTGTATTTTATTTAGAGACAGGGTCTCACTGAGTTGCTTAGGGCCTCGCTAAGTTGCTGAGGCTGGCTTTGAACTCACAATCCTCCTGACTCAGCCTCCCGAGTCGCTTGGAGTTTTTTAGTCTTTAAAATACATCTATTAAAAACACACTTGCCATATAAACCAGTATTTGCCCTCTTAGGCAAGAAGTGAAAACTTATTTTTAAGCAGAAACGCATACATAAATGTTTATAAAAGCTTATTCATAACAACCCAAACCTGAAAAACTACCCAAATGTCCTTCAATGGATGAAGGTTAAACAAACTGGTACAAACCCCAGGGTTGGGATTGTAGCTCAGTGGTAGAGCACTTGCCTAGTTTGATTCTCAATACCACATATAAATAAATAAATAAATAAATGTGTAAACAACTGGTACATTCTGTGTTAAGAAGGAACAAACTTGATATAAACAAAAACTTGGATAAACATTAAGGAAATTATACTGAATAAAAAACAATATCAAAAAGATACATACTACATGATTTCATTTCTATGATATTTTTGAAATAACAATCTTAAAATAGAAAACAGGTGGGTTGTGAGGAACTAGGTAATGGATATGGAGATGGTGTGATCCGAGATCCTTGTCTTTGATGTTGGGTATCTTGATGTGGTAATTATATGAAGCTAATAATTTTATAGAAATACAAACACACAAACGCATGCATGCACAAATAAATGCATGTGTAATGGTGAAATCTTAGCAACTTCTGTAGATTACACCAATACAACTATTCTGGTTTTCATATGTACTGACGTTGTATAGGATGTGAACATTGGTGAAATTTGAACAAAGGGCATGTGGGACTTCACTGTACATTTCTTTGAAATTTCCCAAGAATCTATAATTATAAGTAAGAAGTTAATAAAAAAAATACCGTTAGTTAGATTTTTATTGTTGTGACCAAGATATCTGACAAGAACAACTTAGAGGAGGAAAAGTTTATTTTGGCTCATAGTTTCAGTGGTTCAGTCTGTGATCAGTGACTTTATTGCTGTAGGCCTGAGGTGAGGTGGAACATCACGGCCAAGGAGCAGGGAAGAGGACAGCAGCTTAGAATATGGTGACCAAGAGGCAAAGAGAGAGAGAGAGGGGAAATGGGCATAGGGAAGATGAAACCTTCCAGGGCGTGCTCCCCAGTGACCCACCCCTCCAGCATGCCCCAACTGCTGACAGTTATAACCCAGTTAGTTCACTCAAACCAGGATGTACTGAGTAATTTGAAGCTATCATACTCTAATCCTTGCACCTCTGAATATTCCTGCATTAATACAGGAGCTTTTGTGGGACACCTCATATCCGAACCATAACAAACTACATTTAAAAAAGCTCTGGGGCTGGGGATGTAGCTCAGTTGGTAGAGTGCCTGCCTCGTAAGCACAAGGACCTGGGTTCAATCCCCAGCACTGCAAAAAAAGAAAAAAGAAAAAAAAAGAAAACCTCTGGCCATTAAAAGATTGGGAATCTTTTAATGAACATGAACATGAACAAAAACATAAATGGAATCAAAACAGAAATTCCAGAAATATGCCTTAATGTAAACGATGAATCAGCATATGACAAAAGCAACATCTCAATTTAGTGGAGAGAAAATGAGATAAATTCATGATCAAATTCAGAATACTCTATTACTATAATGGTGGCTATAAATCATTCGAATCTCTAGTATGAAGATTAAAAGTATAAAAATGATTGACAATTACTATACCTACAATAAGTCACTAGGGAATACACAAAATAAAAAGATGTAGATTATCATCATAAAATTATAAATTGTAGGGGAGAGTAAAAGTCTAGAGTATTTGTATTCATCCAAAGCTAGGTTGTTATCAGCTTTAAAGATCTGTTACAACTCTGAGGGGTTTTTTTAAATGTAAGCTCCACAGCCACCACAGGGGAAAAAAATTACAACAGATACACAAATGAGAAAGAGAAAACAACGCTTAGCACTATAGGAAACCACCAAACCATGAAAGGCAAACAACAAAAGAGGAAAAAGGAACAAAATCTCTATCAGACAATTAGAAAACTACTCACAAAATAACAGGAGTAAATCCTTACACATGATAATAACCTTGAATGTAAATGAATTAGAATTTCTAATTAAAAGATATAAAGTTAGCTGAATGTATTTAAAAAAAAAAAACAAGGTGCAACTATGTGCTTCCTTCAAGAGACTAGAGGGAGGGAGGATGGGAATGGGAAAGACAGTAGAATGAATGGGACATAACTTTCCCATGTTCATGTATATTCATACATGACCAGGGTAACTGGTCACATGACCAGGGTTCACATGACCAGGGTAACTCCACTTCATGTCCAACCACAAGAATGGGATCCAAATTGGAATGCGCTGCACTCCATGTATGTCAAAAGACACCCTACTGTCATGTATACCTAAAAACAACAAATAAAAAACAGAGACTAACTTCACCTGAAAAAAATACATGTAGACTGAAAATTCGAGATTGGGAAAAGATATTCCATGGAAAAGGAAGTCAAGGGAGAATAGAAATGTGAATATTTAAATCACATAAATTAGACTTTACATAAAACACTGCAAAAGAGAAAGATTATTATATAATGATAAAAGGGTCAACTCAGCAGAAGTACACATGCACCCAGCATTGGAGCATCCAAAATATAAAGCAAATAGTATTGTATCTAAAGGAAGAGACAGACCACGACACAATAATAGTAGGAGGCTTCAACACACACTTTCAGCAATCAGAAGATCTTCCAGACAGAAAATCAACATAGGAATATCATATTTAAAGTTCACTATATGCCATCTGGATTTAACAGATATGTATAAAACATTTCCACAAAAGCAACAGAAAACACATTCTTCTTAAGACACAAGACATTCCCCAAGATGAACCATATGGTAGGTCACAAAGCAAGTCTTAAAAAATTTAAGATACAAAATAATTTCAATATATCTTCTAAGCATAATGGTATGGAACTAAAAATTAATTATAGAATGAACTCAAAAAATTTGCAAATACATGAAACAGCATTCTTCTGAACAATCCATGGGTCAGTCAGTAAAGAAAATTTTAAATTCCTTGAAACAAATGAGAACAGAAACACAACATAGAAAATCCTATGGGATACAATAAAATTAGTTTTAAGAAGTTTTATAGCCATAAATACCTACATTAAAAAGGAATAAATGCCAAATGTGGTGGCCTGTAATCCCAGTGACTCAGGAGGCAGAGGCAGGAGGAGCATAAGTTTGAGGTCAGCCTCAGCAACTTTCTATAGAAAGGCCCTCAGCAACTTAGTGAGACCCTGCCTCAAAATAAAAATAAATAAAAATTTAAAAAGGTCTGGGAATATGGGTCAATGGTTAAGCACCCCCTGGGTTTAATTAGTGGTGGGGAAAAAAAAGAAAGATCCCAAATAAATAACCTGACATTAGACATCAAGAAATTAGGAAAAAAAAAAAAAAAAA
>JAJEJO010047357.1:0-22270 GCA_020662805.1 Glaucomys volans
GACCAAAGACAAAATTTTCACTGATAAGTAGATGATACATGATGCCCCATGATGTTTGGGGGGCACCAGGGGTAAGGGAGGAGTGGAGGAACTTTGGATTGTGTAGAGGGAAATGAGGGGAAGGGAAGGAGTAGGGGGAAGGAAAGGTGGTGAAATGAAACAAACATCATTACCCTGTGTGCTTGTATGATTCTATGAATGGTGTGAATCTACATCCTGCACAACCATGCAAATGAATAGATGTACCCCATTGGTGTACAATGAATCAAAATGCAGTCTGTAAATAAATAAATACAATTAAAAATAAAATAAAATACAGAGTAGATTTAGTAAATAAAAAAAAATAAAAGTAACTTCACTTTAAAAAAAAAGAAAAAAGAACAACTAAGAGCAGAACTACTTTATTTGGATTCACAATTTCAGAGATGGGTCCATTGTTGACTGAGTCCATTGCTCAGTGGAAGATGAGGCAGAACATCATGTTGGAAAGGTGTGGCAGAGGAAAGTTGTTCAGCTCATTGCAGCGAGAAAACAGAGAGAGAAAAGAGGGACTCCTGTGGCGAGATGTAATCCCCAAGGACACATCCACAGTGACCCATGCCCACCTGCCTATAGTTACCATCCAGTACTCCATTCAAAATATCAATCCATCCAAACAGTCAATCCACAGCTTAGGCAGCAGTCAATAATCTAATCATTATACCTCTGAACAATCCTGCATTGATTAGCATAAGCTCTTTAGGGAAAATTTACATCCAAACCACAACATAGACTTTTTGTCATGAATATCCCTCAATATTTTATTATTTTCATTTTATTTACCTCATTTCTCTCAATTCACCAATACTGTCTCTTGGTTATTCAGATTATTAGCAATTTATTTCAAAACTCAGGCATAATTTTGTTATTATTTTGAAAAGTAACTATTCAAATTTTATATTTGTGATTTATTTATTTCTTTTTAACAAAGTATCATCATCAGTAGTCTTTTAAAAATTGTTTCTGGGGCTGGGGTAGTGACTCAGTGACAGAATACTTGCTTAGCATGTGTGAGACACTGGGTTCAATTCTCTGCACCACATGTAAATAAATGAAAAAAAAATTAAGGTCCATTAAAAACTAAAAAAATTTTTTTAAAAAATTGTTTCTGATTTTCTACATTTAACAGATTATTAAAAATGTCAAGCTAAGTGCAATATTCTGTGCATAGCCTCACTTGTCGTTCTGAATTTGTATATCTATTTATAGTTACTAGAAACCTTATATTATGGTAGCAACTATTTTATGTACCATTTTATCATGTTTTATGTTCTTCTCTTAACTCATATCACTCAATAAACCTGTAGCAGCATCCTGTGTAATCCACCCACGTCAGGTGTAGATAGGTTCTCAGACTATCTTGATATTTATTTTTATCTGAGGCATTTCTTAATTCATTCAAACCACAAATAATACAAGTCTGGCTGTCTATGGTTACCTGAAAGTAGGAAAACTGAAGAGTTCAACACATTTGGAAATGCTTTTTTAACTTTATTCTTTAAGACATTTAGCAACAAATTTTATTAATGTTTTGCGAATCCCTTTTTAACACTAGAAATTCTTGCCGTAGTAAATGCTAGTTTTCCAAAGTTTTGCTCCACTTTTAAAATTATCTCAGCATTCCATTCTGAATTGGATGATACAGAAGCAGTACTGAAGTTTTTTGTTTTGTTTTGTTTGATTCATTTTAAATGAGAGCAGTAGGTACCAGGGTGTTGAAAGGAAATGGCTACAGTATGTGAGAACACAGGTGACACTTTTGGAAAGGTGCCCTTGATGGGGCAGCAGTTGGAAAGAAAGAGGCATTCCTTAGAATATCCATGGTGAAAAGATGAAGGAATCACGTGCAATTCAATTACAAAGAAGAGATAGATTTTGAGGTAGAAAAAAATACAGCACCCTCTTGCCAACATATACAAAGGTACCTTCTAGGAAAGACGTTGCAATCTAGAGGAAAGAAACCTATTAAGTAAACAAAATCCTGTGAGAACCACCTATTATTGAAGGTTCAGAGTCCTGAAATTTCATTTCTTACCCATCAATTAGACAAACAGATATAAGCAGGTCAAATGCTCAGGGAATGTGCCTGTGAGGATTCATCAGCCTCATAGTAGGGGCGAGATATAGATGTGTTAGCTGAATGAATCTTAAATATTTATTGAGATCCTCTTGACCTGGTTTGTCAGAAAGAAAACTAGAATATAATATCAAGCAAAATATATTTTGGCTCTTCTTTTGTGGAATTAAACATTTAGCTGATATCAGAAAAGTTAGAGAGTGTGGGCACAGCATTCTCTGTGTGGTAGGTATGTATTTATTTAAAAGAACTGAAAGTAAATCAGAAATTTAAGGTTGTGAAAAAGATAGTTCATCATGATTATTGCACAATGAGTCCCAGGTAATCATTTTGTACTCTGGGCACAAAAAAAAAAAAAAAAAGGAAAAAGTTGCTTTATGTTCTTCTTGATTTTGACCCTAAAGGCTTATATTTTATTTCTTAGGATTAACGTACCTAAAAATGAATATAATGCTAGTAAATCCTCTAGAACAGAGGATTATGCTAGCAATACACCAATATTACAATTTCGATCAAGTGGAGACATTCTTGTGGGGCACAAGGAAACACTAAAATTTGAAGGAACCAAAGGGTGACAATTGTTGTAGTTTTATCTCACAACTAGACCTTGGTCCCTTTAGAGTTTTCTTTCTCATCATCTGAATCATGTGTGCTCCCAATTACCAGCCTCCATAGGTCATTGTATTCAACAAAGCCGCTAATTATAATTCACCAAACTGCTTTGCAATGCTTCCACAATTGAAGTTTATTAACCTTAGGAAATAAAATATTAAAGAGAGTAAGATTTTCATAACCTGAAAGAGATAATTATTTTTTCAGATGTATTAAATTACCTTTTGCATATGAATGTTAGGATTTTTGCTGTCCTTTGTATATATATTGGAATAATTACCAAGCATGTTTGGAAACATTCTTATAAAATTGAATCCAAACTAAAAATAAAAGTATAATTGTAAGTAATCAGATATAATATTTCTATTGAAGCTCTCTTTTTATTTAGGGTCCTTTAGCCCTGTACTGATCAGTTGGAATTTCTGCCATTTTCAATTATTCTCATCTATAAAAACCACTTGTAGAATGTAAATTGTATACTATTTAGCTTTCTGTCATGAGACAAATTACTTGAGATAAACAACTTAAAAGAAAAAAGTGGTTTTTTAGCTCAAGGTTTCAGTCTGTGGTATCCTGGCTTTGCTGCTTCTGATCTGTGGTGAGTCAGTGCATAATGGTAGAAACAAGTGGAAGGGCAAACTTGTTCACCTTATGGAAGGTGAGAAGCAAAAGGAGAGAGGAAGAGGCTGGTTTCCCAATATCCCCTTCAAAGACGTAACTGAAATGTCCTGGTTCCCTCAAACTAAGGCACCCTGCCACCACCTCCCAATAGTGCTATTGGTAGTAGATCAAGCCTTTAACACCTCAGCCTTTGGGTGACATTTCAGATCTGAACTGTAGCTAGACATAATCATGGAAAGAGATGTGGAAGAAATGCCACTTTGGTCTATAGTACTTGAAGGAATACAATACTTACTGTAGGTCCATAGTAAACAGGTTTTATGGGGAAAATTTACCTGACCTTCAATTAACAGGGAAAGTTTATTTCAGTCTTCAATTTTACTTCTTTTTAATAAAATCAAGTTTATAATATTACAAAGACCCCAGGGTTCTTTCACTCTGCCAAAATTCCAGAAAATCTCCTGTATTTCTTGGACCATGTTAGATGCTGATTGCTCCCTTGAAAGCCAATATAGATTTTATGCTCTTCCTGAGAGAATCCAAACCTGCCCAGTGTTCACTCTCCCTAGATAACCAGAGGGTACATTTCCTTCTAGGATTTGTGGCCTACCAAGGGAAATTTCTAATATGATGGGTGGCCAAAAAGCTAGTGAAAATCTATAATAAAATCTAACTGACTGACATTTTACCATAAACATGATCATTTAATTTTTTCCCATTCACAAGCTACATATTTTAAGTAATTATTAATTTGTAAGTTATAGAGAACAGAGTTAAGATAGATACTTTTGAGTCTTCCTCCTGAATTTTAGATGATCAGTTAGAAGTTTCAGCTTAATATTGTTATTACTTTCATAGTTGCCTGCAATAATTTTACAACACGAGTTCCACTGTGAGCAAAGTACAGTAGACTGTAGACTTTTTAAGGGTTATAGACATGTGACATTTGGGAATGCATTTCCTGTGCATTTTGATTTGCAGGTATTTAAAATGCTGAATTCTCATGTTATTATAAATTATGAAAACACTGCAACACAGTTTTAATTCTAATCAGAAATGAAACTCACTTGATCAGATATATGTTTTGAATATGTTGCAAAAATAACAAGATACTTAGTGTCTGAAATGTGCTATATAATACATCCCAGCATTCAAATCAATTAACCTTCAAAAACACAGCAATTGGTTGAATCAAAGACTTGAGATTTTTTAACAATCACATCAAAATTCAAACTGAAATGAACAAAACTTCAAAAATAGTGAAAGACTGTTAAAACTATCCCATGCAATCCAATTGCTAAAAACTTGGTAAATATTTAAGAACATGTTTTTATTAGTAAGTAACCTATCAAGCATAATGAATTGTTTTATGTGAATTGATTTATGGTAAAGTGTTTTTCAAAATATATGGCACTTCCCCAATAGGAGACCTCACAGTGTTTCATAAGTCAACTTGGAATTTTACACTCACATAAAATGAGGTTAGCTTTCAGTAGCTTCCCTCACTAGTTGTACCAAAAAAATCATAGGCAAGGACATATAAAAAGTTTGATTCTTCTTCTTGAGCAGATAATAAGAAGAAGTAATTATTAAATATGGAAAACAAATACAACTTAAAATTTCATTATTTGTATTATTTCAGAATATATTGAAATTACTGATAATGCATTTGCATCAATTATAGATACCATGATAATTAGTTCCCATTAAATTACTGATGCTGTGTCCTTATACCTTCACTGTAAAATTATTTTAGATGCTTTGAAGATAAAATTGGTGTGCAAAAGATTGCATCAACTAGTTATCCATTCTACAGAATTAAATATGCATGAGCTGAAATATACTTATATCTTATTAGGAATTAATTATTCCCAAAGTATATCTGTCCAATATTTTTAGTGAAATGTCATATGTCCATGCATTTTAGTGAAATGTCATATATATACAGTGTGTGTATATATATATATATACATATATATGTGTGTGTGTGTGTGTGTGTATCCATTCTCTTTGCCAAAGGCCAAAATGGGTCAAGAAAATGCCATTTGAAACTATGATGAAAGACATAATCAAATATGCACTTTGCATTAAACTTGTGGCTTCCTTCCTTCACTACTTGAAGTATTTAAGGAAGGAGAAGAAATCAACTCTTTTGAATTTTTGAGGTTATTTTATTAGAATAATTAAAACAATATTTTTGCTTCTCTCAGATTATGACACACTTTTAACCCAAATCCAATGAATCAGTCATATGTGCAACTTTATTTGTAATTTTTATTTAGGTACAGTTTAAGCACCATCAACAAGGTTGCCATATAGGCTTGCAACATGCTTAGCAAGAATGTAAATCTGCTGCTCAATATCATACTAAAGGTTTTTCTATCTTTGCCTGTTCTTTCATGCTTTTTTAAATGCATTTTTTAAAACAACTATGCTCACACTGTCATGGAAGTATTCTCTGTACTCTCTGATTTCACTGAGGTTTTCAGTTTAGCTCATGCCTAATTTGCCTGCTGCCTGACACCTCAGACTTCATTGTGCATTCTGAGTCAGTGTGTGGCTTGTGTAGCTCTAGTTGCTGACACCATCACTGATGTGCAGAAAGCATTCCTGCATTCTCAATGCTTTTGTTATTTTTCTTCTCTCTAGATTCTAGGAAATGTTCATGTAAGAGGTAAGCGGAACTCTATAGCTGATTTAGGGTTCTGTCTGAAAATTTTCTTCGATTTCATCTCACTTGGGTACCAAAAAAGGGAATCCATGCATGGGATAGAAAGTTAACTAAAGTGGCTATAAAAATCTATTCCAACTGAAAACTTTTCCAATTCTGATTAATCACTACCACTCAGAGTTTATTTTCTTGCTTTATCTCAATGGAGAATGGTCAGGGAGTGTTGTCTAGTTGCCTTTTGTTAAAATTACATCTGTTAATATGTTACATGTGGTCTGTGATTTATTTTAAAATATATTAAATCAGCATGCAGGATTCTTATATCATTTAAAAAATAATAAATGAAACTAATTATACTATGTTTTATAACATATTCACAATTCAAGATATAAATATTCACTGATATTACACAAGGAATAACTTCCCAGTCCTAATAAAAACACAAGAATAGATATGCAAGGCATTGTTATTACATTGAATGTATATATAATAACTCATTTGCAGCATCAGTTTCAGGCTTAGAACATGAGAATTTCTACCAGTGATGTGATACTCCTGAAATTATGTATAACATTTGTGAAAATGATGAATGTCAAATCAGCTTTCTTGAGAAAAGGTGATTAAGCTTTTGATTAAGATAATGATAACAACAGTGATAGAAGAAGCATAGTAAGTCATATGAAGTGTGTTCAGGACCATGTATATTACATAACATACTATCGAAAAGTCTGAGACAAAAACTCAGCAATGATTTAGGATCAAAGAAAAAAAAGTATTCCAGAAATACAAAAAAATTAAAATACATGTCAGTCTTCTGAAGCTAATATCTGAATGATATTTAAAGGCTTCAGTATGCTTTGTTTCATGCAAACACACACGAATTCATACTCATGCACACACACACACACACACACACACACACACTCACACACGGGGCTGGGCATCTTCTATTTACATGGCATAGATAAATCAGTAGGACGATGTCATGCTGGAAAATGTCTCTAATTCTTGGTCCTAAATGATACTGGACAGATGTCTGTACAAAACAGAATAAAGCCAAAAACACCCTTTTAATGCATATTTTCATAATTCTATAATTTGAATGCAAAAGTTAAACATAATCTGATTCATATTTCATGCAAAATAACAAACTAAAGAAGATAGTACCATCATTTTAGTTCATCAGCCCTGTCCCCACCACTATAGTCTTCAAACATCTCCCACACCAGAGACTTTCAATTGAATGTGCATAACATAGGCATACAGATGTGCTTCTCTGAAGCTGTGTGATAGTGTCGAATGTACTCTTTTAGTTACACAAGTTATATTTTTCTACAAATCTCTTTGCTTTTTAATTTTTGTTGCTTAGCAATATGTATCTAAAGTTATGCATATATACATAGCATGATGTTCTGTAAACCTACTCCATTTTATTTAGTGCATTTACTCCTGATTGTCAACAGCCTTCAGATACTACATAAGAACACCAGCTTATGCTGCATTCCATCATCCACTCTTCTATCTATTTGCAGTGTAATAGTATCAAATGATGGAAATTAGGAACAGAGAAGTAGCCCAAAGGCATTATTAGGATAGTATTTGAATTTTGTGGAAATTAAAACTGACTCAAACAAGGAAACATTAAATATCATTGGATGAAAAATACAGGCCTGACTAAGACTTCGTTAAGGATACCACATTTTGAAACTTCATTCCTTCCTTCTTTTTCTTTCCTTTTTTCCTTGTGAAAACTAGATACTGTTTTGTAATATTTAGAAGAGGCTGGCACTTCATGAGTTAATTCTTAAAAGCCAACATAATTTGGGACCTCTCTTAGTGGTTGCTTATGGTATCCCTTGTTAACATGTATATTTTTAGTTATACTTTTATATAAAGTTTTTCCCATTAAGTGATAAGTGATCAGAATTTTTACTTTATATTCTTCATAAAATGGCTTTGAACCCATGCATATTTGTAAAGAATTATTTTAAGTTCAGCTACCACCCAAAAGAAGATCCAAAATAATATTGGCTTAAATAGGAAGGATCCTTATTTCTGATAAAGGTCTTTTTATCTTGCCTTTCTACCACTCTGGTATTATACATGAACCTCAAGCAGGAAGAAGAGGGAGAGATGTGGGCAAATGGAACCCCTGAGTTATAGTCTGAAGTTTTCAGGTAGTTGGATTATATATTACTTTTCAGCACTTCTACATATGATAATATAATGTGACTCAAAGATGGCTAGTTTTAATTTTAAACAGCCGTGTGCTCAGGTAATATTTGAGAGAATATTTGCTGCCCTAGAGGCAGGCTGTTTCCTGAAAGTATGGCTCAGCTCTGTAATTCTTTGTTTCCATGTATGTCCTTTGCTTTGTTGTATAAAACAAGCTACTTTATCCATTATTGCTTTTGGCTTCTGAATGGGCACTTAAACTGTTTATATTTTTCATCTGAAGGAGTTTTTTTTAACTATATTAAGATAATTCTCTCATTATTCACTGTGCTTCTTGTCTTCATTTCTTTTCAGATAACTTCTGCTCAGCATCAGCTGCTGTTGGCATTCCAAATGTTTGAGTATGGAATTATATTTATCTCCTATGTTCTCTAAAAATGTAATTTCTGAATCATTTAAAAATGTTAAATGCTTTTACTTTTCTATGATTTCCAAGAAGATAAGGAGGAAACACTGAAATACAATCTTGTTCAAAGCATATGTTCTTGTCAGTATTTCAATTCTGTCCAGTAGAGGAAAACACAGAAAATAGAGGCATATTAAATTCAACTTGTAGATATGGAGTAATTAAAAAGTTTCAGTAGTTCTCTTCTAGAAGAAGCATATACCTATATAGGAAAGAGATATATTAAAGGGGAAAAGGAATGTACTTTGTATACTAATATTATACAATATTGAATTTTACATCCATTTCAACAATTGATAATGGTGTGACTTTCAGAAAATTATTAATCTAAGATTTTTGTTTTCTGCTTTTAAATAGAATGGATATTTCTTGATTCATGGCATCTATGAATCTTCCAAAGGTCAAACTATCATTCAAGTCAGTTGCTGTTGATGTTGATATACTTGGAAATACCAAGGAATTATATGAACATGATGTTTTTACTATTAATTTGTCCTAAAATTAAATTTCTTGGTCAGAAACAATACTATATGCAATTTCACAATAGTAAATGAGGCATTCTGCAAGTTTGTGGTGTTTATTTATTTATTTTTGGCAGAAACTTTGGGGATATTAATGACAAATACTTATGTAGGATGAGAATCTATTTCAGTTAGAATAAAAATGTCCATTCCATATTGAGGGCATCTCATCTAATAAATCTGCCACTAGGTAAATGATTGGTAAGTCCAGTGTATAGTCTGATTTGAAGGGCTTAATGTTGGTTTATGCTTTTGGCAGGTGGACATTAGCCACAGCTGTTTCTGAATCAGCTTTGGTGAGTCAAAGTCTAGGCTATCAACCCCATTCATTCTCATCAGTGCTCCCAGAGCCCTTAGTTCTTCAGCCAATGTGCAAGCACAGGTAGGTCTATGACAAGGGGTTTTCTGATGTCATTAAAATAAGTCAATTTGCCCATCTAATTGTGATTCTCCTTTCCTAGGTTGCATTTTGGTGAGCTTTCACGTGGGTCACACACATGTTCACACCCAAAGCTATTCACAAAACCTTTCCCATGTACCACTCACCCAAACTTCCTTTAATGATCTTTCCCCTTTGTTCTTTCTAAATTTATGATCATTCAGCCAAATCTGGTTCACTGTTCAGGAACAAATGGAGATCCATGCTGCTGGCCATTTCTCACTCCCCACAAAATTAACAAGTAGGTACAGTTTTTGAAGTACTACATTCTCATTTATTAGAATAATACCATGTCACCTTCCTTTGCACTGATCCCAGAGTGACCCCAGAGCAATAATTTACTTGCATACTTTTGAGTGGTGCCAGTGTATTGCACAAAAACATCTTCAAATTGACCCCATTTTTTTCATTTGTCACTGTTCATGGAGAATTCCCCCAAAGTCCATACATATAAACACTAAGAGAGGAGCTAATGTAACATCATTCTTTCATGAACTTTTTAAGTGCCACTTAACCTCCTAGGTTATATGGCCAATGTATGATAGCCTGGACATGTTGAAATCACATTTTGTTCTGGGACCAATGCAAAGGTAATCTCTTTCTTGGATTTTTCATTAAACAAATCAAAGGTGATATATGTATTATGAAGTTCAATGAAATCTGCTTAGTATTGTAGTTTTATTAGCAGTTGGAGAATATTGATGAAATAAACTGTCTTTTTTTTTATCTTGGAAATGTTCTTTGAACAATTTTATGACCCATCAACTTTTTTTATCTTTTAGCTTGTATTTGTTTATATAAGATGTCTATAATACTTGTGCATTTTAGTAACCAGGGCCTATCAACATGGTTTTGTCTATGTAATAGATCAAGAAAATATAAGATTCTGGTGAAATAGAAAGGTAATTAAGATTGTTCCACATGAGACTATGATGTGATGTTAGAGTTTTATAGCTATGAATTTGGGTAGTGATAATATTATCAATATGTTCACCTGAAAGTATGATTTGCTTATCTTTTACTAATATGTATGAATATGTATGTATGTATTTATATGTGTGTGTTTGTATTTGTGTGTATATATATACACACATACATACTTTTTAAAAAGACAGAAAAATTTCAATATCAGTAGATGCATAACAGGTTCTGGATGAGGGGTATATGAAATTTGTTTATTACATGGGTAAAATTAGAATCAACATGAAATTGAGATGATAATAATCTATTTTTATTTCTTAACATCTGTATGGGTGATGTATGACCCAAATAGGGAATTTGAATGTGAATTTAGCATGAATCATCATCCTTGCACTTTCTAAAACTTGTAGAGTGGCACTAATCTCTAATTCCCTTAGGACTGATTTCAGCTTACTGTGTTGTTAGATATAGCCTGTTTTAGTGACTTTCCTGTGGTCTTTTTTATTACAAGAAACCAGGTAATCAACATGGGAATTCTTCCAGCTGCTACGTGTGACTATTCTAATTATACAAAATAAGAACAGGGCATGTTTAGGGGATCCACTGGATCCTTTATAACATGGATCCCTGAACATGCCCATCACTCACTTGGCTTCTATAGATCCTTAATCTGTTTGGTAGACAACAAAATGTAATTTCAATTCTCTAGGATTAACGTCATTTCAGAGACAGAATTCAGTAATTTCTCAAATATCTAATTAGTTAAGGTTTTGCAATTCACAGACACCCTGGAAAACAGCTAGTTATTTGCAGGAAGGTAGAAAGAAATTTGAGTACTCATCTTTGGTTATATGGAATGATTTTCCCTTGAAGGAATCTAGCCTCCTCTTTAAAAGAAAAACTGTGGGTCTTTGAATAGGCTAAAGTGTGAAAATTGATATGAGTTATGCTAACTTAAAAACTTTTATCCATCAAATCAGGACCTGAGTTACTCATAAAGATTAGTAGCTCATTCTTGTCTTTTATTTGGAGATAAAATGATAAACTAAAAGAAGTAAAAATCTGTACAGGTGAGACAATTCTGAATTATTTTATTTGTTCTATCATTCATTGTGGCAAACATGCATGTCTTTTCTTCAGCAAGTAGTTTTTAGTTTTCTCAGCACAAATATTAAGAGTTGTATATGATACACTTAGTGCAGATACAACTATCTTTATGAAAATTTTTAGAGCTCAGTTCATTGAGAGTAGTTCCAACTATCATTTCTGAATTATGAAGAAAGGCAACACTATTAAAACATGGAACTCATAAACATACAATGTGTTTCTCTGAACTTATGACAAACTGTTTTTTGTAACTTCTGTGGGATTCAGTTAGAAGATGGGTAAGTTTTACATGATAAATGCATTCAAGCATTCCAAGATCTCTCAGCACTTGGATGCCTTTGCCTATAGCATAATAAAGAAATGTTATTATTTCCCCTTCATTTAGTGTAATGCACATTTTGGTCCAAACAAATTTATCAAGCAAAAATATTTTGACTCTCAACTAGTTGAGCTAAGATATTGAATGCTTCTGTCTATTGGCTATAGATATTGGTATGAATATTGAATGTGAAATATATATTTAGGGATCTAAATTTATTTTGATACTACATTGTATTTCTTAACTTGGATCTAATATCTTTATTATGAAATCCAATATCTGTTCCTTAGTTTCTCTAGATATAAACATACAAAATCTTACTTATCCTTTTGTGTCCATCAAATCTTCTCATGAGTCACACTTTGAACCTTATACTCTAAGCCTTCTCGGGACTTACATCTAATTGCATACCTAGATATAGTGCATCATGGGGAGGTAGGTCTTGGGAGGAGCAGCTGTTCCACAGAGTATTAGTGCTGCAGAGGAGGCCACTAATGCTCCTTCAGGAAAAGGCAGACCAGCTCCTCAGGCAGGGAGGAGAAAGTGCTTCTGCAGGCAAAGGCGACACAGCCAGATTTTAGGACTTAAAGGTTTGAAAATATATGATAGTCATAATGTTTAGTGTTCTTTTTCTTCCAAAAATATTGGCTTTTATCCCTACATGTAAGGATCCTCCTTTCTCTAGTTTACAATTACATATTTTTCCTTTTTTCTGAAACCCTCACAGGAAGCACCCTGAAGGTTAATGTTTTTACCAGCAGTCTATCCAAGGATATTTAGGATTTCTAGTTTATACTCTTAAAAATTCTTTAAGCCTCTACCTATACACCATTTTCAGGGTCACTCTCGCATCTGTAGGCATGCATTCCAGCAGCATTGTCCCTCCTCGGTAGCTCGATCTCTATTAATTTTCTATTGTTTCTCAACAAATTTCCATGAAATTTGTGTTGTGTTTTGGTGCAATTTACTATCTTAGTCAAAGCTCTTTGTTCAGAATCTTCCTGGCTGAGATCTCAATTAGATCTGCATCCTCATCAGAGGTCCAGATTCCTTTTCTAAGCTTATTTGGATTATTGGCAAAATCCCCTTCACTGTGGTTATAGTGATGATCTTCCTGTCTTCTTGTCTGTCAGCCAGGAGCTGCTGTCAGTTCCTAGAAATTGTCTGAGGTTCACTGCCCCTTAGTTCCCATCCACAACACTGCAGTTTGCTCTTTATCAGGCAATTTGTCTGATATTTCCTCTTCTTCTAGGACTTATGAAATCAGGAAATCCCACCAAGAAAATCTTTCTTTTAATTATTAAATATCACCTGATTGATAAATTTATCAGGGAATAATACCTTACTATGGTCACAACTTCTGCACACACACATGGAAGTGGATTATACAATATATGGAGGCAAGGGGACAGGAATTTGGGAGGCTATTGTATAATTTTGTTTATAATGTCCAGTAAATTTAGGAAACATTGGAAAAAGAAGAGACAGATGTGGATGAAAGTAAGGACAAACTAAAGCTTAAAAATACAAACAAAAACCCTGGAGAGAAAAGTGGAACCTGTTCTTTCACTGTCTCCAACTATGGCTGCAGCTGATCTTCAGGAGAAGTCAGTGTCTCTTGCCATGTAGGACTATTGGTACCATATAGCTCTATTGGTAGCCTGTTCCACTTAGACTCCAGATCAGCAGAGATGAAAAAAGAGCTGTGGTGGGAGTTGGAGTAGATGTAGGTCCAGATGATGTGCATCCCAACAAGATGAGTTAGCATATTAGTGACCACTTGTGTAAGCTGTTGCACTGACTACCATCTTCCTTCACATCATGAAATAAGGCTGCTGCTTCATTCCTGCCTCAAACTCTAAAAGAAATTTGGCTTGTAGCCAATATTAATCAGAAGTCATTATAGTAAAATATTTCTGAACAATGTAGTTACAACTCAGCTAATTGGTACAGTAATTAATCATCACAGTTTACAAGGTGGGAAGAGAATAAAAGGGAGGATATTTTGGGTAGGAACACTTAGGACCAAAGTACAAATAATCTTCCAATAACACCAGATATCTATTAATTAATGAGCTCTGTGACAAGGACTGCTCAAGACAGTCTTTAAAGCAACAAGATACATGTTATTAAACAAAGTTGTAACTTTAGAGAAAGGGTTGTACTTTGTAACCTTTCAGATTTTTCCAAATTTAAGATTTGGTTTATTACATCAAAAAATTGATGGCTTCCTACATTCATGTTTATTGGAGGAAAACTCAAACAACTATTTTCTGAAGTTTTTATTTAATTTTACATCTATTAGTTAGATAACATACTTTTTCTTTAAAAAAAATCAGTTAAATGTTTCCTTTACAGCTATGTATTGCTTAAACATGGTGATACTCTCCTGCAGGGGCTCAGACCCAATTAAGAAAGTCAGGATCGTTTCAAATGGAAGAAGATGAAAGACAGGATAGTAAACATGTTTATTAGGAGGTGTCAGTAGCCTCTAGTCAGCCCCCAGCTTCAACTTCAGCCCCCAACTTGTTCCATTTAGTCCCCAGAAAGCATCGTTTAACCCTATTTCACCCCCCAACTCTGTCCGTAGGTCTTTTTTATATGCAGGCCAGACAAAGAAGGCACACTGCTAATTGGTTACATCAGTGGGCACAAGCTCACAAGCAAATGTTTATGATCTTATATACATAAGCTGAATCAGAGTGTTTATAACCTTTACTACACAATGAAAATATAGCCTGCTGGAAGCCTGGGCAAGGGAGCCTGACTATAGCTATTTGGGGCTTGTCCTTATAACCCACTCCTTTACTGTACTGAAGGGGAAGCAGGTATTCGCTAGGTTCCCATGGTGTCACAAGGAGATTATGCTCCAAACCTTTTCCCTATGGGCTAACAGAGCTGCACAATGATGGTGGGGTACTTTATTGTCCAGGGCCATGTCCAATTCACAGTTTGTTCCCTATTCAATCCAATGGGAGCTGGCAAAAGAACATTATCTTGCTGACCAAACCCAGGCTTAAGTATAACATTGTCCGTTGTGACCTGGACCTGTATTAGGGCCACTATTTGGTGCAGGAAAGCCTCTACAGGAGCTGGTCCCTCTCATCGGGGACATTCTTTCAGAGCTCTCACAAATGCCCATAGATGCTGTGCCCACCCCTTCATAGAAGGTGCATTGATTGTAGTCCTAAGCCCTACTTCAACAGGCCATTGGATCTCTCTATCATATCTGCAGTCTGCAGGCTGTGTGTGATATGAGATGTGCACCTTCCATGGAATCTGTATCCGAGTTGCCCATCACTGCACAGTCTGACCTGTTAAATGATTACCTTTGTCATTCTCTATTGTAATGTGCTGCTGTCAACACTGTTCAGGTACAAATTTTAGTGTGCTGATTCAGTTGACCACTGACCAGGTAAACAACAAGTCTGTAGCTGTGTCAATTGCTGTCAAAGCAAACATGGTCCCTTCTGGGTAAAGGGTCAGTGTAGTCAACCCACATTGTGCCAAAGGGACATGTCCATGCATTGCCTTGCCATTGGTGGCTCCAAGGCTTTGGTAGTGTGGGTATTCCTGAGCACAAACCCCTGGCAAGCCTCTACCAGGGCATTCCACATAGTTTGTAGGTCTGCATTCTTTAGATTCTTTAGGCAGTGGTGCAACCAAGTTGCCAAGTCAGGGGGAGGTGTCTCCCCTCTACAACCTAGCCAAAGCATCTGTTCCATCATTCCCAAATCATGCCGTATAGTCACCTGTTCCTGATGGCTTAGCTCAGGAAACTCTTGCCACAGAACTTGCCCCCAATACACAGGGAGATACTATATTTGCTACAATGTAGCAGTTGCTCATGACTGGAGTCATCAGTGGACCAAACATTGGACAGCATAGGTGCCTTATCTTTAAGGTATGGGCTTGTTTCTGGTTCACTTACATAAGTAATAGGTCCTATCACCTCCTAAATTCCCTTCTCCCTGCCGACTCCTAGCACATTTGGGCTTTCTCATTTCCCCTGCCAGCTCTTAGCACATTTGGCCTCTCTCTTGGCTTCTGCTGACTCCTAATACACTCATGTCACAAGGTTGTGCAGGATTCAATACCATGTAGCACATAGGATGCCTTGGCTCTTGTTGCTCCTGACACCCTTAAATCTGACAGGCACAACAACAAAGTGGCAAGGGGCTCTCTTGGCCTCCATTAAAATTATTTTCCCAAGTCCACCAACTCTGTTTGAGAGGTAGGACATGATGAACTTGGTTACAAGAGCCTGCCCTGATGGTGGCTGTCCATCAAAATGATCAACTTCTATTTCATTTCTGCATTGCCACTGGTCAAGCGTGTGGGTCTTAATCATCCTGCTTTTCCTCCTCTTCGGACTCCATTAGCACTTCTGGGGAGGCCAAAGGGTATTTTCAAAGTGTGGAGATCCTCCTCCAGTGTTGGTACTCTGGCTTCCAAGGCCTCTTCCATATCTTGTAATTCCCTTATCTTGTCAGTCTCTAGTAAAGCAGTATCAATTTTTGCTCTCAAAACTGCAAGAAACATATACCTCATGACCCCAACAGCCATTTGGGCATCTGCTTCAGCCATTTCTGTCTCATCTACACTGCCATTGTCACCTGTGCTCTTGGCCTTGGGCTAGTGCCTGGTTCCACTGCTTAGTTCACAGTCCATTCCACTGGGTCCATGATCACTGCAGGAGCAGAAGTCTTCTCTAGGCTCATAGAGAGCCCACCCATTGTATCCCAGCTCTACACAGGAGTCCATGTTAATAGGACCTTGGCAATGGAGTGCCACATGCTGCTTGGTGGCCACAGGTCCCTCCTGTCCACCTCAGTTGAGACATCTCTCACCTGTGGAACATCCTGCCAACTAAGCTAAGTGTCAGGATGGGAGATCAGTCCCAGATTTAGGATCCAAGCAAGTAGAGGAAAATGGAAGATATAGTTAGGATAGTGTAGACATGCTTTATTCACAGGTGGAAATACTCTCCCAGCCAGCCCCCAGCTCCAACTTCAACCCCCAGTCAGTTCCATTTATCCCCTCTCAGTCCTTTCCAGAGGTGTTTTTCTTCTTGGGGATTGGATACTGTAGGTTGAACCCAGGGTTACTTAACCACCAAGCCACATTCCCAGCCTTTTATTCTTTTTTGTTTTGAGACAAAGTATCCCTAAGTTACTTAGGGCCTTGCTAAGTTTCAGAGGCTGGCTTTGAATTCATGATCCTCTTGCCTCAGCCTCCTGAGCCACTGGGATTACAGGCAGGAACCTCCATGCCCAGGGCATGGTCTTTTTTCTATATAGGCCCAATAAAGAAGGCACACTGCCAATAATAGGTTACATCAGTGGGTGCATGCTCACAAGGAAATGTTTATGACGTTAACTACACACTGAAAACAGAGCATATTGAAAGCCAGGCAAAGGAGTCTTGGTATACCCATTTTGTACCTGCACCAACAGATACATTCTCAGAAGTGGATTCATAGGCAATTTTACCATGGTGTGTACATCATCCACATAATTCACAAATCTAGATGGCATCCATTCATTCTATCCATGCTATATGGCACATATCCTCCTATGTGCACTCTGTCATTTGACTGAAATGTCATTGAATGGTATGCCATTGTGCATTGTATATAGTATGTGCTGTAAACATGCTAAATTTTGGGAACATCATAACACAGAAGTCAGTCTGTGATTTCAAGCAGATATCTTCTAATTGTTGCCTGAGAAAGTAAAATATTGTAATTATCTGATTCAAATCATAGTGGTGTTTTCCCTTAAAACATCACATTCTGTTAATTAAAGAGATACATACATATTCATGGACATTGTTTTTCAAAGTATTTTCATAATACCAGAAATGTGAAATGATAGGCATTGATAGGCATTTTGAGACATCCTTAGCTATCTCATTTTTTCAAGGAAGAAAATCCATTATATATTCATAAAAAAATTGCAGTTTGTTTTACTTATAGACAATTTTCATATTTATTTTGTTATGCTTTTGACAATTTTTTTAAAGTTAAGCATTACGTAATGTATATATGTATTGAAACAGCAATATTATCACACTATATATAAATTTATGTATTAGTTAAAATTAATTTAATTTTAAAATAGTTAAACAATACATCCTAAAAAGACTTCAGTTATGAGGAATGAGTTCAAGAAATCTCTTATCCAATATGATTACAAAATGCCAAGAAGTGGATGTTAAGCTTTATCACCACACAAATGATAACTGTGTAAGGCAATACATGTTAATGAGCTAGAATTAGTCATTAAAAATATACACATACTTCAGAACACTATGTTGTGTATAATAAATATATATATATATGATTTTAAATGTCAATTTAAATAAATACAAAGAGTTGGCAGCAAGAGAGGGAAAAAGAGAAAGGGGAGACAGTTGCTGAAATTTGAGGTATTGCTAAGACATTGAATCTAATAAGAAATACAAAAGACAGTGAAACCCTTAAAAATATTCCTGACATATAAGCCTAAGTTATGGGTCATGCAAGAGGTAGCTAATGCGTAAGAAATCCAACTAGCTCTACTCCATGCCAGGATTTGATCCCTGGGTTAATCATATGTATGCAAACACAGAGACTCTCACTGTCAAATATGAGCATGTTTCATGTTTACAGCAAATTTCAATATTTAAATGGTGTCTTGGTGAAAGCTATGGACAATTTCTACAAATGTTATAGACAAAATAGGTGTAAATAAATTAAAATAGTTATATATAGAAAATTATAATTATTGAAGTGGATTTTTCCTCTATTAATTGAGTATATTATATAGGGTTAAACATGGAAAAATTAAACATAACTAGGTTAAAACCTAAAAGTGCGTTTGAATAGATAACTTAAATGGCTATGAATGCAGATAAAACAACAGAAGAAACACAGCAGAGGGCTAAATTCTCAGAGCATCGTATAATCAGCTTTGCTTTTTAAAGAGATTCATACATGGAGCTCCTATTATGCAGAAAGGCTGTGATAAATGTGTTTATCTCAAACAGGAAATAATTTGCCTATCCTATAAAAAGTGTTTGTAGGTTTCTCAGGATAATAGTATCCCAAAATAATGAGTGTTTAAACCCTTTATGAATGTGATCTGACCTTTACAAATTTTATATTTTGGTTTGTTTCCTTGGAGATTTTTCTTTTCTAGTTGAGTTTGTGCTGGCATTTATTTATTTATTTTTTATCAACTTGCTTTTTATTTATCTTCTGTAGGGAACATGTTGACTCTTCTTTTGATTTCCTCAAACTCACTTTTTCTCACATATTTTACCGTGACCTAAAGCAGTGATTGGGATAGACTAAGAAACATTTCCTTGAATTGAAAGTTCGTAGTAATGTTTTTACATTTGTGGCAAACTATGAAGCTTCTAGTTTCAGAGTTTATATACACATAAGAACAAATATTAACTTTAAAATAACATCACCCTCCACAAATCATTTAAATAATGATAGCTCTCAAAGACTACTAATCAAAGTGCATGGAGAGGAGTCATGCATATTCATGAATTATTTAATATTGTTGTTAATAATTGCACTATTCATTTTATATAAAAATTTAATCTTTTATTCCTACATATCATGTAGTAAAGTTCTTCACTGAACAGAACGTGAATGATTATCCATCCTTTTCTTGCTTTGATGTACAGTCTGTGCCTGAAGGAGAATAAACCAAAATATACATACATCCTCAAAGTTGTGATTTTGTTAAAAAATGATATGAATTTGAAAGATTATGCAGATAACATTATTCAAATAAGTTGGATTGTTCTTATTTCCTGAACTTTCATTCTCATTTGTAAGTCTTTGTAAATTCTACAAACTCTGTAATTGTCCACAATTATTCACCATCTATGCATGAATACCCATATATCCAGGCTGAACACTGTAATTATCAAGACTGATTTTTACTGTGAAGTTATAACCACTTCATCTCATTAATGTGAATCAGACCTATAATGGATGTTATGTGCTTTGTAAATGGTAATTAGATAAATATGAAAAAAAAGAATGACTTTTAAGGGGAGGTTGTAGTGGTTTTCTGGTTTAGCAAATTAGAAGGGTTGCTGGTTACAACTGAGTGCTCATCGAAGATGTCTAATTATAAACAAATATTTTAGCAGTCATTTTGCTTTCTGAATCAAAATTGGGTTTCTCAGCTTTTGAACATCAAGTTTGTGAACTTTTCCTACTCAGGCTTCATTCCCTGGATTAAAGTTTACATATATGGTGTGTGTGCAGGGGAGAAAAGAGTGAGAAAGAGGAGGAGAAAGAGAGTTAGCTATAAAAACTGTACTCAAGAGTAAAAAATGTAAATGAATATGGGGTAGCTTAATTATTCTGGAGAAGAACTTTTATGAGATTATGTGAAATAAGGAAAAAGTTTTTGGAACAAAAGTGTTAATTCTAGCATTTAAAATCTATTCTTTCTCCTTCTTGAACATTTTGTACCTGGTCTTTGTTGTTTATCAAAGATGTCTCATGTCTGACATGTTATATAACATGCTTGGGAAAGTGAATGTTTTCACTACTGGCATAAAAGAAGTTATGTTATAATAAAGTTTACAATTTTTGGATCATCATCCTAGAGTTAAGATAATAAATACCGACTGGGATCCAAGATGGCGGACTAGAGGAAGGCTGCATTCCTACTTGCTCCGTGGATTCCTACTTGCTCGGGATTCAAACAGCAGGAATATGACTCTCAACGAGATTTTATATTCAAGGCACATATAGGGGGTCCCCAGTCGCTGCTCCGGAGCCAACTCTGCTGGGCTGGGCTCGGCCCCGCCGCAGGCAGCTGCCATCTGGGAGCGCCGGGCCCGGCAGCTAATTTGGAGCCGCCGACCTGGGTCTGCGCCAGCCAACGGGTGAGTGCGGGTCCCCAGCAGTGCTTTGGAGTCGCTGGCTGTGGCTCCGACACAGGCCGGCGGCCTTCCCAGGGGGAGACCGAGCATCTCGGGTTACCTGGGACATCCAGCAGCGGGGAGTTGGAACTAAGCCACTAATCCACGCCATTTTGGTGGCTTAACTGGCAGAGAAGTTCCGTTTCCAGCTTCCTTTGGCCTCCAGCTGCTCCTGGAGGGGTCTTCCCCGAGCCCCTGGGATCGCTGACCCCGGAGGAGAGTTGGAACTGCTCTGAGTTTGGTGCCTTCCCTGGCAGAGGGGGTCCATTTCCAGCTTCGTGGGGCTGCCAGCTGCGGAGATCACGGACTCTGGCACGGAGTTGGAACTAATACACGCCATTTTGACGGTTTAACTGGCGGAGAAGTTCCGTTTCCAGCTTCCTTTGGCCTCCAGCTGCTCCTGGAGAGGTCTGCCCAGAGCCCCTGGGATCTCTGACTCCGGAGGGGAGTTGGAACTGCTCTGAGTTTGGCAGCTTCCCTGGCAGAGGGGGTCCATTTCCAGCTTCCTGGGGCTGCCAGCGGTGCCTGGAGTGGCCCGGCGGGGAGCTTAGGGCCTTTGGCACTAGCTTACAGGGTCCCCAGGAGAGAGCAACCACCTGCCACTGCCTGAACCCCCAGTGAGGAGTTCAGGTCAGCCTGGGCTCTCAAGCCCAGTGTCTCCATCACTGAGCACAGTTCTGTGACACCACCCCAACTTGAACTAGTGCCCAGGCCCACACCCAGGCCCGGAGTCTACCCTCTTGCTGTATCTAATTGTCTATTAACACCAGGCTGCCTCTGCCCAGAAGCATTGATCATTCCCAACCTGGAGGTAGTGGGACAGCACCTTTCTTGGGTCACCGCTTGATCAAGCATCCCTCAAGCAACAGAGGGGAAGATACATGAGCACCATGAGAAAACACGGGAAGAAAGTGTCCCAATTAAACCTAGATGATATATCAAGAGAACCCAAAGACAGCATGGTAGAAGGAATGACAGAAAAGGAGTTCAGAATGTTTATAATTAAAGTGATCCGAGAAGAGAATGATGTGACGAGAGAGCAGATTCAGGCTATGAATAATCAGCTAATAGAGCAATTGCAGGAAGCAAAAAATTACTTCCATAAAGAGATAGAAATTCTGAGAAAAAAACAAACAGAAATTATTGAAGGAAACAAGGAAATGAAGGAAACTATCAACCAAGTTAAAAACTCAATAGAAAGCATAATTAACAGAATAGATCACTTGGAAGACAGAACCTCAGACAATGAAGACAAAATATTTAATCTTGAAAACAAAGTTGAACAAACAGAGAAGATGGTTAGGAATCATGAACGAACCCTCCAAGAAATATGGGACATCATGAAAAGACCAAATTTAAGAGTTA
>JAJEJO010047359.1:0-40668 GCA_020662805.1 Glaucomys volans
CCCCCCCGCATTATGCATCATCATTCATTTATCAGAGAGACCATTCGGCCTTTGGATTTTTGGGATTGGCTGATCTCACTTAGCATAACAGTCTCTAGCATCATCCATTTACCTACAAATGCTACATGTGTTCTTGATAATTGCCATTCTGACTGGAGATGAAATCTGGTAGTTTATTATTTTTTTTTAGTTTTCAGTGGACATTTATTTATTTGTATGTGGTGCTGAGAATCCAACTGACTGCCTCACACATGCTAGGTAGCACTCTACCACTGAGCTACATCCCAGCCCTCAGTGTAGTTTTAATTTGCATTTCTCTAATTGCTAGAGATGTTGAACATTTTTCACATATTTTTTGACCATTCATATTTCTTCTGTGAAGTGCTTTTCAGTTCCTTTGCCCATTTATTGATTGGCCTATTTGTATTTTTTTTATATTAAGGTTTTTGAGTTCTTGGTATATCCTGGAGCTTAGTTTCTGTCTGAGGTGCAGGTGGTAAAGATTTTCTCCCGTTCTGTAGATGCTCTGTTCACATTGATTGTTTCCTTTTCCGTGAAGAAGCTTTTTAGTTTGATACCATCCCATTTATTGATCTTGATTTACTTGTGCTTTAGGAGTCTTGTGGAGGAAGTCGGTTCCTAAGCGGACATGATGGAGAGTTGGGCCTACTTTTTCTTCTAGTAGGTGCAGGGTCTCTGGTCTAATGCTTAGGTCCTTGATCCACTTTTGAATGGATCCGTTTTGTGCTGGGTGAGAGGGGTTTGATTCCATTCTACTGCATATGGACTTCCAGTTTTCCCAGCACCATCTGTCAAAGAAGCTGTCTTTTCTCCAGTGTGTGTTTATGGTGCCTTTGTAACTAGACTTGTGTGACCCAAGTTAGAAATGGGTAAATCAGTTTTAACACAAATGGAATTAATCTTCACAAATGTGTTTGTTAGAATTGACTAATTTGAAGAGTTAAAATACTAAAAAATCAATTAGGTTCAAGTACTCTTGTCTTTTTGAATTCCCTGAGGTAACATTTATTTGGGTCTATTAAATGTGTTTTTATAAATTAATAAAGTTTAAGATTGCTTGTTTCTAGGTCTTAATCTAAAAGCAAGTTTACTAAGATTTAAAATTCTAACACGTATAATTCTATATGCAGTGTACAAAAAGTTTCAGCTGTGTTTCAATTAAAGTACTGTAAAAAGCTTATTAGAAGGGAGTAATTTGTCTAAATTCAGAAATTTCATCAGGATTGTTTCAGAATGTAAATTTAAGAGTCCACAACTGGAAGAAAAGAGATAAAGGAAAGTTATAGGTAAGGAAATACATTTTAGAATGGAAAATTGGAAGGAAAAATGTTTCTGGATGAGAAAGTATTTGTGTGGTAAAGTAAGTTGTATAAGGTCTAAGTTGCAAAAGTTTGTGTCACATAAATCTCAACAAGCTCATGTCTGTGGTGGAGTTGGCTAGTCAGCAGTTAGTTATTCAAGGTTTCTTTCCCCTAAGGGTGACCTTCAATATGCTAATCCAAAAACAGGACAAGGGTGGAAAATACTGGCTATTTAAGGGATCCTTAAAACATTGATCTGCTCTTATCGTGACATTTTCTTGTGTCTGTTAGGTTTTATTACTTAGGGAAACAATCTTAAAGAGATTAGGGTTTGTACCTGTTGTTTGTTTTTTGTGTTGGGAACGGGTACTGGGGATTGAACTCAGGCACCCGACCACTGAACCTCATCCCCAGCCCTATTTTGTATTATATTTAGAGACAGAGTCTCACTGAGTTGCTTAGTGCCGCATTCTTGCTGAGGCTGGCTTTGAACTTGCAATTCTCCTGTCTCAGCTCCCCAGCCAATAGAATTCCAGGTTTGGGGCACCACGCCCAGCATGTACCTGTTTTATAGTTTAAATAATTCCTTCGTAACTGGTTAAATAAACAACTGTTCTGTATACATCTGAGAATTGCTTGAGCTTTGTCTAAGTTTTAATGTAAAACTTAGTAAGGACATCTGTGAAAGCGTGACCCGAACCCTTACAAGCTTCTCTGTAGATGTTCATGTTCTCCAAGTATACAAGTCTTCTAAAATGTAAAGCTTAGAAGAGCATTTTACCAAATTGGTGTTCTCCAAACTAAAATTGTCTGTATCAATAGTACCCTTCAGATTTATGTAGAAATAACCAATCTGGTTGGTATTTATGTCATTTAATGTTTTGCTGCTGGGTAAGAGTAACCTGTTACAAATAAGTCATACATACTTTTGTTACTCTTTATGCTGGGATGGGAATTTAAATTATTTTTGGAAGGTAATAAGGAGAGTCTGATTTGCTTAAATTAAGAGTTCTCAGCCTTCCTGCGTGATTCATGTTTCAGATGTAATGTTATATTATGTTAACTGATATTCACATAGATTCAGGAAATCATGTAAGAACTTCGTACAGTGATAGTTAAGAAAAGGAAAAGATCAGCCTCAGAAATAAAGCACTTTGCCTAAGATTTGTCAAGAGCTCTGCCTCTCACCCTAGTCCATGTTAGAATGGCTCCAAAGTAGGCCAGAATTAAGCACATTTAAAGTTATTTCAGGACATATTTTTTGTTGTTGTAAAGTTGTGTTCAAGAGGTGGATTTTGGTTGTTGTTGAGATCTCTAAAGAGGGGCTATGATACATAACCAAGTCAAGGTTTGGGCTATAAAAGTTAATGTTCCTTGGTTCATAGCTATCATGTTAAATGAGTACATTTTTGTTCTTCTTCATTTCATTTTGTAGTTTTCTTGCAAAACTTTGTACCTGTTGCCCGTGCTTTACAGACGCATGGTTTCTAATAGAACAGCATGAGTTAATTTGAGATAGTAACCCATCACCTACACAGCAAGTAGGGTATAATACTGACTTCAGTACTAATATTGAAAGCTAAATCTAGTACTCCTACTTTAAGACTGGAGAAACTGGCCTACTGGATGTTAAAAACCCAAACTTGGAGACCAAAGCCAAGGAAGTAAAAGGGCCAAAGAAAAAGTAGCCAGTATTTTCACCCTTGTCCTCTAAGGTCAGCCAGGGTCCAGGGAATGACAGGATGCCTTCAGGGATCCTGCAACTCTTGACTTCCCTGCCAGGGGGCCTGCAGGACCCCAGAGAACAGGAAGCCAACCAGTGCACTGCAAAGAGGAGGGTCACTGGAGAGGGAAATGCCCTTGGTGCTGCCAAGGGAGGCCACGTGTGGTCAGCAAGACCCTGACCCAGCCTGGTAGATGGGACGATTGATAGAGGAAAGGTGAAGGAGCCAAAAGACTTCTCACAAGTTCTCAAGAGTGATCCCTGACAGAGCTCAGCTGACCCTAACAGCAGAGAGGAAAGAGGTCAGTTCTGACCACGTTGGTCTTGGTGGAACCAACGCACAGCCAGACATGGACATTTAAAAGATAAAGACGATGGCTCTTTTACTCGAGTTGAACATTTGTGTCAGTCCTCAAAGTAAGTAAAACTGGGAGGGTATACAGGAAGGGTTTATAGAGCAGTGCCTGGTAACACAGAAAGCTCTGTCAGAGTCACCTGTTCCTAACTCCTGCTCTGGCAGACTCGATCTGTCTCTCGTTTTTGCTGGTATGATTATGATGAGCTGCTGCTTGTACTCCTCCTCTGGAGTTCACAATTCATCGCTTCAGCCTTAGGTCTTGATTTTCATCAAGGCAAGCTTCAGCTGAGCTGGGAAGGAGCTTACCACTTGAGTGCTCCCGGTCACCAGGACACCTCTCTGAACTGCCCAAACGGGGAGCACTCATCACCCTGGGCACCTCCACCTCAGGGAGTTCTTATGTCTAGGATGACACCAAAGGGTACAAGAACAAAAATGAAAACAAGACCAAAAGGAGTAAAAAGGGGGAACTCGAGAGAAATAGGAAGTCCGGTGGTCCATTTCCAGAACGTAGTATTTAGCCTGAATTGGGAGGTAAGATCAACTGTAGCCATTTTAACTATAGCGCTTCCTTTTGCCCTCCCCAGTTTTTCAAATTAGCCAGTTGTACAGATGGTGACCCGAGCTGCTCCTGCCAAAGCAAGGGGCAATGCTGCGTCAGGGATAAAAACAGGTGGACTTCCTGCTTGCCCAGGTGTGCTTGCTTGCCAGACTGTGTTCAGTAGCATGCCCCTCTGCAGAAGTAGAGTTTGCCCTAACCGGCTACTTCTGAGTGTGTTTGATTCCTTGTGGCCTCCCAGCATTTCAAACAAAGTGATCCTCCCACCTCAGCCTCCTTGATAGCAGAGACTACAGGCATGCACCACTGCCCCCAGCTAGGAATTTCACAGTTTTTTGGACCAAATTAATATCTATACTAACTCAAAGAAGGTCTAATACCACTTATTATTTGACATTATATATAATTTAATATTTCACATAAGCATAATTGGTTTCCTATCTCTTATGGGTGTTTCAGGAGCCCTCTGGAATACGTTAGTTCCCTGTCAAAATAATTTATAATTTGATTTTGAGGGTTTGTTAATAATGTCCAAAAAAACACTTGATCAAAACAGGGTCACAAGTCATTGGGAAGTAACAGTCATCCATTTAACCAGAGGGATAATTTAAAAACTTCAAAAAGCATAACAGTTTACATAATTGTCAATAAAAACTCAGCTCTTCTTTGGAGATGTGGCTTAGTGGTGGAGCACTTGCCTGGCATGTTCATCTCTAGAACAGCAAAACATAACAACCCCACCCCAAGTTTAGCTATTTGAAAACTGAGAAGACTTAAGTAATGAAAGACAACAAAAGATCACATAAAGCACAAGAAATTACCTTGATAGGGCTGGGATTGTGGCTCAGTGGTAGAGTGCTTGCTAGCATGTGTGAGGCACTGGGTTCGATTCTCAGCACTGCATATAAATAAGTAAAAAATAAAGGTCCATTGACAACTAAAAAATATATTTAAAAAAATTACCTTGATAAAACAAAAGCATCGTTTCCTCAGCCATTATTTAACAGTTTTATGATTTTTAACTCTTGGTGACCTTAATTTCTAGTGAAAAGTAGCAAAAGCTGATCTTTAATCAGTATTCACTTCATAATCTACTAGAAACATTTTCATGTTTATTTAACAAATCTAAATATATTTATCTTCCCTTTACCATATGAAAACAAGACACCATAGTCTATAAACTTATGCTTAATAATTGATGTTTTGGTACTTTACTTAGAAATGATCCAGAAATTTAATTTCAAAGTTTCAAGTTATCAAAAATACTTAGTTTTTGTTTTTTAGTGGTACTGTGATTGAACTTAGCAGGACTCTACCACTGGGCCACATGCCCAGCCCTTTTTGAGACGGTCTCAGTAAGTTGCCCAGGCTGGCCTCCCATCTTGGCTTCCCGGTTAGTTGGGATTACAGACATGCACCAACACACCCAGCACTGGAGATCAATTTTATGGAGACGCTCTAGACTGTAGGCTTGATTTGTCCCATTTGCTGTCTGCGGTGCTGGGAACTGAGCCCAGAGCTTTGGGCATGCCAGGGAAGTGCCCTTCTGCCACTGTGCTGCAGCCCAGCCCTGTGATTTGGTCTTGGACTCCACACCTGTCGGGATGGGATTGTCAGGGTTGCACTCTAGAACCCTGACTGCACAGAGGACCAGGCTGTGTCATGTTAAGCACAGGTTTCCCACGGGCAACAGCAGACCGGACTTGCCACAGGACTGCACCTGAGAGGAAACTGGCCTGCTCAAAGCAGCTGGCTGAATGCCAGAAGGTGTGATGATTCAGAGTCCAGTATAGTTACGTTAGTGACCTTTTTTTTGAATTGGGAATTGAACTCAGGGACACTCAGCCACTGAGCCACATCCCCAGCCCTATTTTGTATTTTATTTAGAGACAGGGTCTCACTGAGTTGCTTAGGGCCTCGCTAAGTTGCTGAGGTTGGCTTTGAACTCGCGATCCTCCTGCCTCAGCCTCCTGAGTCGCTGAGATTACAAGCCTGGGTAGTGACCTTATCATATGGGATTCATATTTCTGGGAATGGTGGTCTGCTCTATGTGGAAGGTGGTGTCCCCCAAAGTCTGTGATTCCCAGGGTGAAAGTGCTAAGGTGGGGGACCTTTAAGAGGTGGGGCCCAGGGGGAGAAAGATAGGTTTTTGAACGGGATTAATGTCCCTCCCACACACTGAGCAGTCTTGCGCTCTTGGAAGTACTGTAAGGGTGGGTTGTTGGGAACCTGAGTCCCTATTCTGCACACCCCTGCCATTGTGACATGTCCACTGTAGACTCCTCTCCAGGACCAAGCAGATGCCGGTTCCATGGCCTTGGATCTCCAGAACTGGGAGCTAAACAAATCTCTCTTCTTTATAGAAAGGTACCCAGCCTTGAATGTTTTGTTCCAGCTACTTCAGAGGTGGAGGCAGGAGGACTACAAGTTCAAGGTCAGCCTGAACAACTTAGTAAGATTCTGTCTCAAAAAAAAAATTCCTACCCACAGTGGGCAGCTAGCAGTTGCTTTTATAGGCAAAGAAGGGAGTGATCCTTGCCTGGGATTTGTACAGCATTCAGTTCATGAGGGCACAGGTGGAACCCTTGGGTCTAGAGGGCATCTTCCTCCTCAGAGCTCTTTCAGTGTTCAGAACCTCCAAATCTGCTCAGTGTCCTTCAGACATGTGAAGGCCCTCTGCCTGCTGCGTGACATGGACAGAGCTTCCCTGAGATGCCAGGACAGGCAGTATGTAATCCCACCAAGAGCAGGTCACCGCCTGACTCTCCAGGTGGGCTGAGGAGAGGGATACTGTTGGTTTCTGGGGTACACCTTCACAATCACTTCACAGAGCCATTGGGTGCTATTTGGGGGGCTCCCAGATGTTTCCAGTGGTTACCAGTCTGTCTGTTTCAGTACTAGGGATTGAATTTAGGGGTGCTTAACCATTGAGTCATATCCCAGCTCTTTTAATTTTTATAACATTTATTTTTATGTGGTGCTAAGGATTGAACCCAGTGTCTCCCATGTGCTAGGCAAGTGCTCTACCACTGAGCCACAACCCAGCCTCCAGCCCTTTTTATTTTGAGACAGGGTCTCGTTTCAGTTGCTGAGGCTAGCTGTGAACTTAAAACTCTGCCTTAGCCTCCCAGTCACTGGGATTACAGGTGTGCACCATCATGCCCAGCAACCGGTCTGTTCTTGAGCATAAAAGTGTGTGCAAAAAACCCCATTGAGGCCTGAGAGCTACACCAGCCACCAACAACATGGAGACTTGGTGCCTTGAGTTCCATTCTTAATGCTCGAATGTTCCAACCTGAAGCTAAGAAGCCACCCTGGGTGTGGATGCAGTCGGCTGTGATGGTGTACA
This sequence comes from Glaucomys volans, assembly GCA_020662805.1. NCBI lineage: Eukaryota > Metazoa > Chordata > Mammalia > Rodentia > Sciuridae > Glaucomys > Glaucomys volans. The sequence goes on from JAJEJO010047359.1 coordinate 7,312, forward strand.
CTCTGGTGCTGGTGTCTTCTCTCCTCGTCACTGGAGGAATAATTGATGATGTTATCCTTGAACCTCCAAGTGTTGGCTCTGCGACTGATGAGCATGGGCATCAGAGGCCAGTAGCTTTCTTGGCCTACACAGTAACTGGACAATCTATTATGGAAGGACTTGCATCCTGTTTACAATGGGAAGTTTAGGTTTCATAATCCTGGACAGATCCAATGCACCAAATATTCCAAAAGTCAACAGATTTCTTCTATTCACTGGATTCACCTGTGCCCTACTGAGCTTTTTCATGGCCGGAGTGTTCATGAGAATGAAACTGCCAGGCTATCTGAAGGGTTCTTTTGAGAAGAAATCAGTGGATTCTGGATTTGCTCCTGTTAATGAAGTTTTAAGTTTAAGGACTGTTACCAGTCCTTTGCAGTGAAAGATGGAAGAATAAAATCAGCAGTAAAAGATGTATCAAGTGGAAACACAGGAAGCACATTAAAGCTTGGACTAGAATTTCTTGGTATCAGAGACAAAACAGTATTTCTTTCCTGCTGACATACTCTGATGTACCAACAACGATGTGTACAGCATCATTTTCTTAGTTCATTTCCTAAACATACTGTTCTTCTAAAATTATAATATTGAATACAGTGATTATTTTCTACAACCCTCTTAAAAAACAAAACAAAACAAAACAAAACAAAATGCTATCCCCCACCCCCACAGTTAACAGGTTTCTGCGACAACAGGTGTGGAGAGTTCTCCCCCACACACCAGCAAGCAAGTTCTGCAACAGTGGACCCCTGCTGGGTGTCCTTTCGCCCAACTCAGCTCTGACCCCATCTGCCTGCAGAGGGGGTCAGACCCCAACAGTCCAGAGCTCAGTCCCCAAGGCAACCTGCTTCAGATGCCAGTCACAAGTCCAGTCTCCTCACTACTGGCTGTGAATCTGGATCCATGAGAGCCTCACCCAGCTGGATTAAGTTCGGGGCTCACAGGACTCGGAAAGACATGTTGACCCACCTTTTATGAAGGCTATTTTACAGAATACAGACAAACCTTCAGATGAAAAAAGATGGATGGGGTCTTCTATCCTGCCATGGGACTTCTGTCCCCCACGTGTTCCTGCTGAGGACGAGATCTGCCGTGAGCTCTCACCAAAAGCTGATGGGACCATGCTCTTGTATCTCCTGAAGGGGAGGCAAGATGTGACACCACCAGAAGCAAGAACTCGTCCCTGACCGGGCGGGACAGGCCAGGGCAGAGTTCATCCCACACAGAAACGAGCATGAGTCTCTCAATTTCTAGAAGGTCTGCCACCTAAAACAGACGGCAAAAGGATAGGTGCATCCAGACACCATCCCCCACAAAAAGGAAAGGAGATTAGAGACATGGAAGGCGTCTGAAGAGTCCGGCGCCAGAGCGCACCTTCCCGTGGAGCTGCACGTGTGGACCTATGCCACCTTCCCGCGAGCCCTGGAGCCCCGTCCCTTGGGGTTTACGCGAAGGCTTCCCTGCGTGGCCGCAGGACGACCCACCCACCAACACGTGCTCCGGCCGGCTGTCCACCGTACGGCAGGCGGCCTCCTCCGTGCCTGGCCAGCAGGCGCTCCCTCGCCCAGGCCCGCCGGCGGAGTTCCGCGCCCCACTCCGCGCTCCTCGGAGCACGGGCCGCGCCCTCTCGCACTCACGTCACCGCGCCGCCCCACCAGGCTCCCGCGTGACGTCGCGGCGGCGCACGGGCCCCGCCCACTCGGCCCTCGCCCCGCCTTCGGAAGCACGTCAAGGCCGCGCCCGCCCCGCCTCCGCGCGTCAGTGCCGCGCGACGCGCTGTCTGCGGCGGAGCGCGGGGGCTGCGCTGCAGCCGCCTGGTCCTCGGTCGGCGCGAGCGCAGGGGAGGTCCGGAAGGCGGGTCTCGGGCCCTCGCCGAGACAGTGCGGCCGCAGGGTGAGGACGGCGCCGGGGGCGCACCCGGGGCGGTGCTGCCCTGTCCTGAGCCCGGTTGCTCTGGTGTCGGGTAGGAGAGAGACCGGGAGTGGGTAGGGGCTCGCCCCGCTGACAGCTCTGCGGCGGAGGGGGCGGGAGGTCGTGGGCAGAGCACGTTGAGGAGCGCCATTTCCATAGGCAGGAGGACCCCTTCCCTCGCTTCCCTTCCTTGGTTAGAAAGGGACCGCCAAAGAAATGTGCGCGCCTGCCCACAGTGCGGTCTAATTCCCTCGAATCTGAGTGTTGGAAATTATTTGGCCTCCACCTCAGACGCCTGGGCTTCCTTTCCCTTCCTTAAGCAGGTATGATAACCTTCACCTCGCCGTTTTTATGAAAATTAGCAAGTATCTTGGCAGGGCCTGAACCAAGCCCCGCCATTTGCGCTGCAAACCCCTGGCTCTATAACCACTGGATTGGGGGAACCTGGGCCCTGGCACAGAGTCTGTCTGACTCAAGATCTTCTAGAGTAAAGCTCTGGCAGTTGCTTTTAGGAAAAACTCTTAACAGGCCATTCTAATCCAAAAAGACCTATGAGTTAGTGAGATAGACTGGCAGGTGACTTGGTAATTACTCTTCCTCCTCTGTATCCAAGGATTGAACCAATCCCAGATTCACAGCATTAAAAATAGCATTTGATTCTGCACTGAACATCTAGCAGTTGGTGTAAATAGGATCACCAACTTTGAGGAGAAAAGTGGGCCTCCTAAGATTAGTTTACCAAATTTCATTGAAATCCCTTTATCAGACTTTTTCAGAAAACTCACTTGAAGCACAGGTGCCCACTTGCAACAAACTGCAGTTTACCAGTGGCACAGATGAGTCAAAGTGAAGCCGTGCCTGACGGCTCTGAGAAATGGTCCTGCTTCATACTAGTTCAACCAGGGAGAAACCCCAGTGTGTACTGAGGACAAAGTTCTACAAGTTGAAGCTGCTTGAGCAAATTGCTTCAGTTCTGCACTTGCAAGCTGTTCTCAGCAAGTACATTCAGAGCATAGTTCAGGCCCAAAATACAAAGTTTGCTAGTAAAAGCGTCCTTGAGATCACCAATTTTGAGGAGCTTTCCCTGTTTAGTATACACTAAATAATATAACTATTGCTTTTGTAGCACTTTCATTCTATTAGGTATTATAACGATCTAAAGTATTTGGGAGCATACGTACACATCATATACAAGTACTGCCGTTGCATATGAGGGACCTAAGATCTGTGGATATTGGTATCTGCAGGGTGCTCCTAGAATGAATCCCCCACATGAACCAAGGAACAACTTGATATGCATGTGAGACCTACATGGGTCTGTGACTCTTTCCTGGTTAGGATTTTATGAAGATCAAGAAATGGAAAGACCTTTTTGTAGAACTCTCTCCTTTCCTTGGCTGGCAGGTTATACACCAGTACCAGTGACTGAAAAGCTGAAGAGGAATGGCAGCTGTGGGCAGCCTGCTTGGGTAAGCATGGACTTGCAGGCCCCTGAGGAGTTTTTTCAGACCCACCTTTCACTAGGAGACGGCTGTGTTAAGCTTCTTGGTCCTGTCAGTTCATCAGTGCTGGGAGACATGTGCCCTCAACCACCCACTGTGGCCTCTTCCTGGTTGTGGGGCCAGAACTGCTTCCACCACGGCCTGTAGCTCCTCAAGGACCCTCAGGTGTGGATCATGAAGCTTTCCTGGCATCCCTGGCAGTTGGGCAGTTCTCCCTCATGACCAGATAATGTCCAGCTGGCCTGACCATGTTGGTCCTATGCCCCAGCATTATCCACTGACCAGCCCTTTCGTGTTGTTTGTAGCCTGCTCCAGCAGAGTGTTGTGAAGGCAACTGCCCCTCGGCCCTGCCGCCTGCACACGTCCTCCTGGTTGGCTGACAGCAGCAGGGCCTTTCTCACTCGCCTGCATCGCCAGGCCTATGCACGCCTCTACCCAGTGCTGCTGGTCAAGCAGGATGGCTCCACCATCCACATCCGCTACAGGGAGCCTCGACGCATGCTGACAGTAAGCGTCCATTGCCAGGTGTTGCCTGGGGGCCCTGATGGAGGCTGAACCGTGGTAGTGGGGCCTGTGGCCACTGGATGTATGGTTGTGGTCACTGTAATACAATACCAGAGTTGGGGAACAGGAGGAGAGGAGGGTGGTTTAGACCAGAATTCTCTCCAAGCACCAGACAGGGTGAATATGTCACTGTCTTTTATAAACACCAAATCTGGGGAAATGGTACAGAAAAAAATTTCTCCTAATAAAACAAAAGCTTCATTGGGTGCAATGGTATAGGCTTGTGATCCCAGCATCGGAGGAGGTTGAGGCAGGATTACAAGTTTGAGGTAAAAAAAAAAAGGGGGCTGGGTTGTAGCTCAGTGGTGGAACACCCCTAGGTTCAATCCCTAGTACCATAAAAGCACCAAAAAATGAAAAAACTAACAAGCAAAAAAAAAAACTTTTCAAGGGAGCAAAAAAAAAAACAATGTATAAAAATTGGACTGAGATGTAGCTCATAGGAAGTGCAGTGGTCTAGCATGTACAAGGACCTAGATTTGATCCTCAGCACTAAAAAAAAATAATTAAGCTAGCTTAGTGTAGAAAACACCAGGCACTGTAAGGCCCAGTGGCATCATCTCAGTAGCAGTAGTTCTGTTGCTCAGAACAAGGTGTGGGGACACAACTTGACCTCTCTCCCATTCAGATGCCCTTAGACTTGGATGCTCTGTCTCCTGAGGAGCGCCGGGCCAGGTTCCGGAAACGAGAGGCTCAGCTCAGACACAAGGAGGAAGAACCAGAGCTTGCTGATGACTTTGACAATGAGCGTTACAGACAGTTTTGGATCAAGACTAAGAAGTGACAGTGGTTTGAAACTGCCCAAGGACACTATGAGGATAGAGGGATATCCTTCTGTAAATTACACGTACCTGAAATCACCTACTCTTGTCAGTGTCATCCTTTAGGTATGTGCCCCAGCATAGCAGCTCATCACCTCTCAAAAACTCAACCTAGGTGCAGTGACACAGTCTATAATCCAAGCAACTGAGGGAGGAGGATGGCAAGTTTGACAGCCTGCACAATTTGCAAGATCCTGTCTCACAGTTGGGAGTGTAGCTCAGTGGCAGAGTGCCTTTGAGTTCAGTCCCCACGGTAGAGTTCAGTACGTACCACACGCATATGCACATAAAAGCACCAGCTCAGAGCCAGATGGGGCTGTGGGGCTCAGAGCAGACTGGAAGGTTTGGGATGGGTTTAGGTGAAACCCAGGAATTTCAGATAGAGCTGCAAAGCCATGGAACATGTGGGCCGTCAGGGAAGGAAGCATCCAGAAACCCCCAGCTCTACCCTGCCAGTCTCAGGAGCACCCAGCTTATTCTCCAGCCGAATGTTCTGGGAGGCAGGAACTTTTAAGTAGGCTGCAACTTGCAGCTTCCTCCCCTCTCCCTCCATTCACAGGTGCTCCCTAACATGAGCCACACTGGGAGCAGGCCTATCTCCAACCTCGAGGCCTCTATCCCCTGGTCCCTTCTGCAGAAGAGAGCCCTAGTGTCCACAACCAGATGTCTGCATTATTGGGCTCTGGTCACATATAACCAAGTCTCATGCACACATGCCTGGTGTAGGTATAAAATTTGACTTCCTCCAGATGCAGGACACACCAGAAAAAGGCCTGTGCCCATCCTAGGTTATCCCAGGTCCTGGTTCTGTACTTCCTGTTTATCTTGGATGCTATCAGATCCTGGTCCTACTCAATTCTGTACCTAGCTGTCTCAGGTTTTGGTGCTCGTGACAGGTGGCCACTCCTCAATGTTGCTTAGGCTAATGGCCTTGGAGGTGTTCTGAATTCTTGCCCCACAGCTGCCCAGCCACATGCCCAATGTCCCCTCTTGGCCACACCCAGCACACATACTGTGGTCAAACACTGCAACCCGGCTTTCCACATACACCCAGGCAGGCCCCAAAAATGGGGCCCTCGGGAGTTGTTGCCTTCATTCTCAAGAGCCCTTTCCTGGGAGCCAGCCAGATGACTTCTCATGTTACTATGGCCCACACTGCTGCCCAGTGCCCACTGCTTCCTCCCCCTTGGCTCCCCTAGACCATTCATGCCGCGTGCTTCTGCTCCCACGGGGTCCGTGGGAGTATTCTTCAGAACCAGGACACAAGCTCAGGTCTACCCCAGTGCCTCACATGTTGCCCCTGCAGGTGTTCAGTGCATATGTTGAGTAAATGCATGAACGAGGTGGGGCTGTCTCTATCTGGGTTGCTATCTGAACGTACCAGGGACTGGGCGTCTCCCCAGTCAGGGTTGGTTGGGATCCATAAGAAAGCAGTACTAGCTCGAGTAACGGGTTCACAGCATTTATTAGGAAACAAGGGACAGCAGAGGGGGATGTCTGCAGCAAAGGGCTGGGGACGCAGTTACACAGGTACGCGGTGTTGAAGGAATCTGCTTCGCCCAGAGCCAGTTTCCTTCGGTGTCTGGGCAACAACCTGGCCATTGCCAACACGGACAGGGATATTCAAGACCTCCAGACCTTGCGCCTGGAGTCCGCACGAGCAGGGCCGCAGTCACCCGCCGCCACCGGAGCTCACAGGCCGCTCCGGGTCCTGGTGCACTACAGGGTGGTTTTGGTGATGGCCGTCGCCGGGGCGCTGACCTCCGGTTGGTCCAGCCTCTACGCAATGCCCTCCTGCCCTGAGGGCAGTGCGCAGGCGCGCAAAACGAAGGGCCGGGTTCGCGCGCTAGCCGGCGGGATTGAGGCGGTGCGGAACCCAGGTTCGTTGAATGACGCACTGCGCAGGCGCGCGTGGCCGTCTGGGCGTGGCAAGCTGGCAAACAAGGACGATATTCGTGGTGGGGCGGAGCGAAGGTGGGGCGCTGCACTGCGCAGGCGCATGCTGCGGCCGGGGCGTGACGTCACGGAGCGCGTCCGGATCGGCAGAGTAGTTCTATCTGGTGTCCCGCGCTCGCTGGTGGCCCTGCGGCAGCCGTGGCGCAGGCGCCATGTTCGGCTCCAGCCGTGGCGGTGTGCGCGGCGGACAGGACCAGTTCAACTGGGAGGATGTGAAGACCGACAAGCAGAGAGAGAACTACCTGGGCAACTCGCTGATGGCGCCCGTGGGCCGCTGGCAGAAGGGCCGCGACCTCACCTGGTACGCCAAGGACCGCGCACCACGCGAGGGGCCGAGCCGCGAGGAGGAGCTGGCGGCCGTGCGGGAGGCGGAGCGCGAGGCGCTGCTGGCCGCCCTGTGAGTGAGCGGGACTGGAGGGCGTGGCCGCGCGGGGCGGGGCCTGGCGGCGGGGGCGGGGCCTGGCGGCGGGGGCGGGGCCTGGCGGCGGGGGCGGAGCTGGCCTGCGGCCCTGACGCCACCTTGGCTCTCGCAGCGGTTACAGGAACGTGCGGAAGCAGCCCACAGGCCTGAGCAAGGAGGTGAGCTGAGCGCTGGTTGCCGGGGGCGGCGGGGGTCCGTCAGGGTCGGCCGAGCGCCCACCGTCCTTTCTGCGCCCGCAGGACTTCGTGGAGATCTGCAGGCGGGAGGGAGGCGACCCCGAGGAGAAGGGTGTGGACCGGCTGCTGGGGCTCGGCAGTGCCAGGTGCGGTGGGTCGGCGGGGGAGGGGGCTGGGCGGGAGTCCAGGGCCGTCCTCACCGCACTGTCCCCACAGTGGCTCCGCGGGCCGCGTGGCCCTGTCCCGGGAGGACAAGGAAGCTGCCAAGCTGGGCCTGTCGGTGTTCACGGTAACCGCCCCCCGCCCAGGGAACTGGGAGCCTGGAAGCGCGGGTGGGGAGAGCCTGGGGGCGGGCGGGCCGGCCCCGAAGCGCCCCGCCTGCCCTCCCCACGGTGCTGCTTCCCCCGCAGCACCACCGCGTGGACAGCAGCGGCCCGGGCACCTGCCCAGCTTCCAGGAGGAGGCCGCGCGCGGAGGACGAGGCTGAGCCGAGGTGAGACGCGGGGCTGAGTGCCAGCAGACGGAGCTGCCGTATCCCAGTGTCCCCGGGGAGCGTTTGTGGGTGGGCGGCAGAGTGCTCGCACAGGGCGAGAGCCAGCACCGCTGGCGGGGTCTCCGCACAAGCCAGGTTGGTCCCAGGCGGACCTCACGGGCCTGCCTGCCAGGAGGCAGAGGAGCTTGGCAGTGAGGTGGGGCAGTGTTGGCTCTCGGAGCCCAGTGGGTTGATGGGTGCAGGCACAAGTGCCACTTCAGAAGAGCGGGTGTCCCACTTAGTTTAATGGGAGGTGCGGTGGGAGGGCCCGAGATCCCGCAGCAGGCACTGTCCCGCAGTGCTTCTTCCCTAACAGGATGTTCCATAGCCCTTTTCTGTCATGGTGTCCATTGGCCCGGTTACTGCCCAGTGCTTGACGTGGCCCAGTGAATGAGGAGCCTGTTAAGCTCCTTCACCACTGTAGACGTAAAGAGCCACAAGCCAGAGTAGGTGCTGCTACCCAGGGCATGCAGGAGCACTGGTCCCGCTGCTGGCTCTCCTGTGCCCTGGTGCTAGGCCTCAGATTCTCTTATATTTACCCTTAAGCACTGAGAGCCACAAGAAAAGCAAGAAGGAGAAGAAGAAGAAAAAGAAAAAACACAAGAAACAGAAGAAGAGGAAAGACAAGGAGTACAAGAAAGAGGCTAATGCCTCTTCCTCATCTCCTTCTCCTATTCGGTAGGCCCAGCCTCAGCTCTGCCTTGGGGACCCAGTGCTGGCTGGGGCCTGATGGGGTGGTCAGGCAGCCCTGAACAAGGCCCTGCGGCTCCTGGAATCTAACAGCTGGGAAGGGGTGTTGCCCACCTGGGGTCCTTCCTCAGAATGTGTCTGGCTGACCTTGTTTTTCCAGATCTGGACGCCAGAGGCATGATTCCGACTCTTCTTCCCCTTGCTGCAAGAGGAGGAAGCAGGGACATAGCAGGGACAGTGGAAGGAGCCCATCCTACAGACGACAGGACAGAGGCTCTGATGCCTGAGACTGCAGCTGGGTCGATGAGGCCAGAGCCCTGGCTGTTGAGCTGGGACCCTGCCCACCACTGCATTTTGTGGGGCATGAGAGGACTGGACCCCAGGTGTCATGGGTGCTGGCCAGCTCCTGCCGCCCTGCTTGCCTCCTGTCTGGGTTGAAGCAAAGGCTGTGTCCTGTGCTTGCCAGGCCATGGGGGCTGGCTGGCCAACTCAGAGGGGCCTGCTTTGTGGTAATCCTCCAGGTTCCTGTGAAGGGAGCCTGGGTGCCCGTAGAACCCAGAGGGTTCTGGGACAACCATCCTTGGCTTTGCTTGCTGCCAGACAAGATCTGCACTTGCCTAAGAGCCTCTTGCAGAGACCAGACTCCTGTCAGCACTGTAGCCATCCAGGCCCACTAGAGGCTTAGCTCTAACCAAGTGTGGTCATCTCTACTTTTGTATAGACTCTTTGTACTTAAATAAATATTTTAAAACAAGAGTGTATCACACAGAATGCAAGGTTAGTGTGGAGTTACCAGAAACCCCACTGGAGGGAGACAGTGGCATGGCCTTGTATTCAGTGTGGTCTTGGCCTAGCTGTGGTGTGGAGCTGCCTGATGGCTGGGTAGCTGATGACAAGGTCAGGTGGTGGGGATACCTAGAGCCTCTGGGTACCTCTTCCACCTGCCCAGGGTGTTTAGCCTGCCTTGCCAATGGGCTGGACTGCTATACTCACTCGATTGCTCTGTGGACAGATAGCAGAGCCCAGGCTGGATTGATTGATGCCTAGTTTTGCTTCTGATTCCAAAGGAAATTTGAAAACCTTGGATATAGACTAGGACAGACCCCGAAGCTATCCCCTAGAGGTCTGGACTGTGACTTGTACTATGACCTCAGCTGTGCACATGGGTAGCCTGAATGGAGGCTGTTATCTCCTGTCCTAGGAGATGAAGGTGAGGTCTACCTTTCAGGACAGCCACTCCCTAGGGACACTGTCCAAAGAGTCGACTTTGGACCTGCATGCCATGCCAGCTGCAGAGAACTGAGGAGCTGAGGCCCCCAAGGCGTCTGCTGACTACCCTAGCCACCTCCTGTGGCACTGCTGAGCTGGAGGGCCCTTCTGTGGTAGAAATGAGATTTCCAGAAGTTTCCTCCCTCTCATGCTCGATCAGGCCCGACTTAGGGAGCAAAGTGTCACCGCAGTTCCTAGTATGAAAGCAATTCTTCCCACCCTGCCCACCCTGCAGGGACGAAAACATTGGAGCCTGTGAGATAGTTAAGAGACTTTACTCTAACAGCTATAATTACAGTGCTTGTCGAAATGAAAACTGAAAACAGGTATACAAAACAGTTGATTACTAATTGTGTATTGAAAGCATTAAGAGGTTCCACGACACCAAATAAACCAGTTCTGAGGTTTCCCCAAGGTAAATTTAACAGCTCCAGCTTCTTCAGTGTTTATCAAAATACAAAAGAAAAAAGTAGAGGTGGTCTTTTTCGATGGCAAATCGGACCCTTGCAGGCTGAGGGAGGAAGCTACTTCACACATGGAGATGGGGGTGCTCCGGGGCCTGTGGGTCTGGAGTGGACCGACCCTCCCAGCTTGCACGCACTCAGGCTGGCGGGACCCAGACCTCCTGCCACCATACTGAGCGGGTGCAAGAGTGAGTGGGTGCTGGGAACATGGGCTGCTGCTCTGGCCACACGCCAACCAAGGGCGCATCTGGGCCCTGTGTCCCCTGCAGTGGTCTCCCAGCCCGCCCCCAGGTGACCGTGTGAGCACAAGTACAAGCACAACGCTATGGAATGCAAGTGACCCAAGACAGGCGAGTCACGGGGTCTCTACTGGGACCATGCAGTGGATGGCGGTTTGTGTCACCGTCTTGTGTTCCCAGAGGGGAACGGCTGATCCGATGGACTAGCATTCAGGCTGTACACTAGGCATAGTCTCCCTTCTGTGTGTTCAAGTGTTCTCCTTATCTTGTTTTTTAACTATTTTAAAAAATGCACTGAGTTCAGGTTAAAAACCAACCACCAAATGGATCCCAACACCAATCTACAGCCCAGGAGCTCCTGGAGGCCAGGTGCCCACATGCCTAAATCCCTTCTCAGTACTGACAGTGAGTTGATTCTCTTTTTACAATAAAAAAAGCTGAGTAGTATTGCATAGGAGTACCAGAAACTGCCTCAGTGGAAACAGAAACTATTTACATTAAATAAAAACCTGGCTGCAGGCTGCGTCTGCACATGTACAGCTCGGTGCGATGCACACTGACCAACCCATGGAGACAGCTTCTGGCACTCAGGACCACAGAGTCGCACGTTTGCCACATGAGAGGAAAGCAAGGGCGGAGAGGAGGAAGTGAGGGGGTGGGGGGTTCTGGTTCACTTCTGGTTCCGGAGCTGATTGGACAGCCAGTCCAGTCCTTCATAGAGCCCGTCCCCGCTGGTGGCACAGGTGGCCTGAATGTACCAGTTCCTGTGACGTAGCGAGTGCAGCCCCAGCTTGTCTGTGATTTCGGCCGCGTTCATGGCATTCGGGAGGTCCTGTGGGAAGCAGGGGTCAGTGCAGAGCCTAGGCCTGCTCCCAAGCCCGCCCTCCCGCCTGGCTGGCACCCACCTGCTTGTTGGCAAACACGAGGAGGACGGCGTCCCGGAGCTCGTCCTCAGCCAGCATCCTCATGAGCTCCTCGCGGGCCTCGTTCACTCGCTCTCTGTCATTGCTGTCCACCACAAAGATCAGGCCTGCAATGCAGCGGCATTACTGCACATATGTACCCACAGGGTCACCCAAATGCACCCACAGGGTCACCGCCCTGGGCATGGCTTTCCTGGCCATGATTCTAGAGGGTGGCCTTCTGCCCTGGCCAACAAGGCCCAAGAGCCTCTTCCAGGAAGCAGGAGACAGGAACCTGGGGTGAGGGTCAGACGCTCACCTTGGGTGTTCTGGAAGTAGTGGCGCCACAGCGGCCGGATCTTGTCCTGGCCACCCACGTCCCACACAGTGAAGCTTATGTTCTTGTACTCAACGGTCTCCACATTGAAACCTGAGGGCAAGACTGCAGCTTAGGACCATCTGCACCCAGGAACATGGACCCGCCCACCCAACCCTGGCCACCCCAGCCCCACCAGCCCCTGCCACAGTCCATCCAGGCATCTCACCTATGGTGGGAATGGTGGTCACAATTTCACCCAGCTTCAGTTTGTACAGAATCGTCGTTTTCCCCGCAGCATCCAGGCCCACCATGAGGATGCGCATTTCTTTTTTGCCAAAAAGGCCCTTGAAGAGGTTTGCAAAGATATTCCCCATCCTTGTGGGTGGTTGGAAGCGACACTGGCCAGAGACCTGGGGAGGCAAGGTGTCCTGGGCCTGTTTCCATGTGGCACTGTGACAGAAACCACCCACCCAGGGACACTGTTCCTCCTGAAATCCCACAGGGTGTACGACACAAGCCCAAGGCCTAGCCTGGCTGGTGGGCCAGGACGGCAGAGATGCCACAGCGACCCCTCACCTCCCAGCACATTTGCCCTGATGCTGCCAGGCTGCAGGGACACCTGACAGTCACACTTGTTCATACTTGGGGAGCAGGCAAGCATACATGTAAGATCAGGTTTTCACAGGCATGAAATATTGCTACAAACACAGCTCTCAAGGGGCCAGAACCACTCAACATGTCTCCCTACTGCACCACCAAGTAAAAACAAGTCACCACCAGAGAAGAGGAACTAGAAGGCCCCTCCACGGGGTTAGAGAACAGGTGGTACTGCAGTCTCAGGACCACAGGCCAAACCTCCCCACATGCCTAGGAGCTCCATGTGCAACCTGGAGGCAGCATTAACACAGGAGAGCCAGGAAGCACTGTGGCATCAACCCAAGCCAGTCACACAGGCGCTCTGCCAGCTCAGATCCCAGCACCACCCTCCCATCTCAGATGACCCAGGCGGCCAGGGCCCTGAGGAGCGCAGGGTTCCCTGGTGCCATGCTCCCACACGGCACACACATGCCAACGCATACTACAAGCAGAGTATCCACTAGAAAAAGAAATGCAGCAGGTGCCACGCAAGTCACTTGTTACCAAATCATTAGAACCTGGCCCAAGACGTGAAGTGCCTCTGGGGAGGTGATGAAAGCTGCCCAGACCCTGGCCTTACCGTCCTGGGCACTTTCATTTTTTAGTTATTTTAGCCCAAACAGATTTATTGCTTTCTCAAATGCTGACTGCTGGAAAATTAGAGACTGTTAGAACTAACAGTAAAGGCCAACGACCAGGGGCTGTACAGCCCCTAAAACAGAGATGTGTGCTGACAGAGACAACCAGCCCACCCACTGGAAGGCAGAGCAGCTCAGGGAGAGAGGGCAATGAGCCGGTCACAACCGAACACCCCACACAGGACACCTCAGCAATGTCTGTTTACTGCCTATGGCTCCGGGGCTGGAAGTCCAGAGTCCAGGCCTGGCAGGTTCCATATTTGGTTCTGTGAAAGAGCCCTGTCTCATCCTCCAGAGGGTGGGGGAGCAGGGGAAAGAATCCACTCCTGAAAGTCCCTTTCAAGGTACCACTGATCCATTCACCAGGGCAGAGCCTCGTGACACCTGCCTGTGACTGCTGCACTGGGGTTCAACCTCCCACACACAATCCCGGGGGAAGCATTCAGTCCACAGCACTGTGTGTCAATCAGGCACAACAGGGGTGGAGACATCACCTGCACTTAACTGCACTACCCAGTCACCATGGAAGGCTGTATCCCAGCACCCACCTGTGGATCTGCACTGTCGTCCTGTCCCCAGCGACCCTGCGACCTAGTGGCATTCACCACACCCCCTCAGGCTTCAGCACCCCTGTGACTCCCAGCTGTAAGGGTCTCCTTGACAGCTGGGATGAGAGTCCAAAATTACACTAATTTCCTCCAGCTACTGTGCAGCACTCACTGCAGGAAAACTCTCCCTCCTCCATTTCTTGGAACCCACATGGCCTGCTCAGTGGGCACCTGTCTTCCCAGACCCAGCTGCCCCGCTGACTTGGTATCACCACTGTTCTGGATATAGCCTCTGGAGCCCCTTCATGCTGGCTCCTATGCCTGGGACAGTTTTCCTTTTTGGATTTGCACATTTTGTATTCAAAAATTACTCGATGTCTACAACGTAAGCAGACTTTGCTGTAAGAGTCCCTTTTCTGGAGTAGCCAAGCTCCCTGGAGGTAAAGAGCCCCCGTGTGATACAGCAGACAAGCAGCCTCTCTCAGAGCACTCCTGAAATCACTGTCTGCAGGGAATCAACCTCAGAGGGGAGAGCGAGAGGAAGGAGACACTGAGGACTGCACATGTGGCTGTCACCGGCAGTTCTTACCAGTCAGGGTAAGGGGAAGAGCAACTGTAACCTTAGGACTAAAGACGCCCACGGGGATCCCAGACCAGGGTGAGAGGAATGGAGTCAGGAGACCAGCAGCCATCCATGCAGAAAGCTGGGTCTCCTGGTGGACAGAGTCCAGCTATGAGCACCCTAGGAGCAGATGCACCAGGGAGACACCATAGGAAGGGAGGACAGGGATGTGGGCACTTGGAGAGCCCTGGAACACCCTAGCAGATATACACATGAGCAGTCCAGAGCCTCAATGCAAGGACCCACTGATTCGGCATCTGGAGGCCCCATTTTCTCTTAAAAAGCCTCCAGTGAGTCTCCAATAAGCACAAAAGGAATTTGGAGGGAAGCAAGAAAGGAGATGGAACTTATCTACAAGGAAAAACAGGGATGGGGATGTAGTTCAGTGGTAAAGCCCTTGACTAGCATGCTCAAGGCCCCAGGTTAGATAGCCAACACGAGGAAAAAAACAAAAACCACAAAGGAAGAACAAAGAAGCAAAACAAAACAACAAAAAACCCAAATCCACTCTCAACACAAACAGGTGAAAAGATACTGCGTCTACAAAATAAGAACAGTAATCTGAAACAAAGAAAAATATAAGAGGGACATTGGACACAATACTAATACCCAAAATGAAAAGTTTAAAATGAAGGCTCTCAGAAAGCAGAACAAAAAGAAAAGTATGGAAAATAAGGAGCAAATATGAAGATCAACGCCCGAGGAAAAGAAACCACAAAGGAAGAACCTAGGGAATTGCAGGGAGATTCCTGCACTGTGAGCTGAGGTCTGGGCCATGGCACTTTGGACATAGCAGCACCAGCAGGCAGAAGGCTGGTTCAGGTGATGCTCTTGACACTCTCTCCACACTGAGAACAAGACTCAACCGTCAATCTTACCAACCAGATGTAAGGAAGAAAACACAATCTCCCACAGGGACCCAGATACAGGGCAAGAAGAAGGGAGCCCAAGGTGACAGGGAGCAGCTAGGAGACGACCATGTTCAGACTCAGCACTACCCACTGCTGCCTTCCGGCACCTGGTCTTCCTATAGCAAGGGTGCTAGAATCACATGTGCTAGGCCTGGCCTGCCTTGCAGCACCCCGGACAGAGGAGCTGTGGGGACCACAGTGGTCACAGCCCCGTCCCTATGGGTGGTTTTCTTTTCATTTTAAACAGATCAAAGTACTAGAGCTCTCCAAGGGGAAGCACAGTCTCAAAATAGTGGGGAACCAGGATGAGGTGATCTGAAGTCTCAGGTTTAAGACACTCCACAAGCACTTAGGCCTATCTTACTGTCTTCACAGGCAAAGGAGGGTCAGAGCTTCCTGCCTTGACACACCCCATGTCCCTGTGGGGCCTGGGCATCATCCACTGCTTGTTTCATTGTCCTAGGTCCAAAAGAATCTCTGCAGTGGGAGAAAAAAAGTCATTGCCAAGACACAGGCCCCAAAAACCTGTGTAATGCCCAGCCTAGGCACTGTCACCTTTCCTCCACCAGAACACTGCACACAAGCCAAACCTGCCTTTCAGGTTCCTCTGAATTACCCTGTTATTAGTAAGCAGAGAAAACAGACTTCCCTGGGTCTCCTGCCCCTTCCTTCTGTGACCCCATGCCATCAGAGGGCATGTAGTCCCACGATGTTTCTTACCTACTGGCTTTCGGCTCCACCTTAGGCCAAGAAAGGGCCTTCACTATGTGTTCTCTGATGAGGAGCAGAGGACACCAGTGCAGGTGGGTCTCTGCTCTGGAGTCTCTCTCTCTCTCTCTCTGGCAGGGAAGAACCTGCTGGACTCCTGAGCAGGGGTGAGAAGAAAGAGCAGCTTCAAGGAGTGGAGACCACCTGACTGGTCCAGGTGCTGAAGATAATGACTAGCAGCCAGCACCACAACTGTCCCTCCACAACTCCCAGGGATACCTCCAAAAGAGTCACACTGCCCTTGTCTAAACTGGGCTTTGGAGAACAACAGGTTCAGGTAGGGAGTTCACATTTTCCTCAAACTATTAGGGCTGGTTCACATAACCTCACTAGGAAGGCAGGGACCTATAAGTGGAGCACACAGGAATGGGCTCCAAGAGCCCAGACTTCTCCCCGCTGCTGATCCAGCAGGGGGCTGTCCTCATGAATAGGACTCACACAATGTGTTCTACTACCATGGAAAATTGGTGACACTGAGTTTTTTTTTTGAGGCGGGAGGGTACCAGGAATGAACTCAGGGGCACTTATGACCACTGAGCCACATCCCTAGCCCTTTTTATATTTTATTTAGAGACAGCATCTGAGTTGCTTACTCAGCTCACTTTTGCTGAGACTGGCTTTGAACTCATGATCCTCCTGTCTCAGTCTCCTGAGCTGCTGGGATCACAGGCTTGCACCACCACACCTGGCAAGAGTTTTTTTTTTTTTTTTTTTTAAGCTTATTAAAGTCAAATTCATTATAGCATTAAGTAACCTAGAGTAAAATGCACTGATGAACAGTTCATAATCTCAGCTTTCATATCTAATGTGAGGAAAATTTAAAAATTTGAAGATTTTCTAAAGGAACTTATGAAACATTTTCTTTAAGACTTAGCAAAGAGCAACAGTGTTCCAACAGTGATACAAGCACAACTAGTTGTGTCAAAGCCTGATTCATCCCCAGTATAGGAGGTTCTTAATTTAAAGGTAGCTCCTCTATTTTCATGTGGGACCTGGCCAGATATACTCTGCACACACTGCTTTCTGCGCAACAACACAGGGCCTTAGCACATCTGTTCCTAAAGCCTCGGTCACTGCATGCCCCTCAGCCACAGTGCAGGTTTCTAGGCCTGCTGTGTACCTGCAGTCAAGTACTGCACATCTTGCCACCATGTGCTGACACGGGGGGCAGGCAGACACACCTTGGAGGCCTGCAGAATTGTGACAAAGGTATGACTCAACCAACACACTCAGGAAAAGGCCCAACCCCAGGCATTCATGTATTCAACCAGGTTGGCAGAGCCTCAATTGCTGAGGAAAGGAGCACACAGGAGAACACTCAGAACTCCAGAGCTACCCCTTCAGAGCTTTCTGCATTTGAAGGAGTTCATCCAGCGTCAAAGGCTGCTATGCAGCAGTGCACCGTGGAGGCCCAACCCTGCCTCTCAGCTGAGCAAAGCCTGTGTAGCTGCCGCTCTTCTCAGCTAAGGGAAGGGTATTACCCACCAGGCCTGAGGTTTAGGGGGACAATGAGTAAAATTCAAGTTAGAAATCAGGTTGTGTCCTGACAGCTAGAAACGCGTTTCACTCATGAAATCTATCCATGAGCCGAGTTCCTAGAGCACAGTAGCTCAAATGCCGAAGAGACTTGTCCACTGTCTGCTGTACATTTTCACTCTGTGCTCCATTATTCGAATGTTTAAGTTACTATTTTTTACCATAACTGTCCTCAAAGCACTTCATCAAACACACTTAAGGACTTATGAACTTCATACCTGGGTAGCTCTGAGCAAACATCCAGATGGGCTCTCACATAGCCTCCATCAGGAGCTTCAATAAGGAATTCAGGAAACATGCAACTCTGGGACTTCTGGAGTCTTCTCTAGAGCTTGTATCAGGAATATCTTGCCGAATATGTCTCCATCCTTGTAGCAGACAATGGTCATCCCTCAGTGTTTTGTCCTGCCCTTCTCTCTCAGTAACAGAACCCTAATTCATTACTGAACACAAGACCTTTGAGGAAAAAAACCACACTTCCTGGCCATCCCCTGCATCACTGCATGTCTATGGCCAGGGGCACAGCAACACCCAGACACTGGTGCACTTCTACTTTGGCAGGAAGGATACTGACAGCCTCTACCCAACCTAAAATGCAGGTAAGTCTGAAAGACCAGTCACTGGAAAACACAAATCTGCATCAACCCAAAGTGAAAAAGGAGTAAACCACAATAACTTATGGCAACAACACAAAGATGCAAGTGAAAAACCACCCTGTAGTTCAGGGGCAGGGCCAGCCCCACAGCCTGCCCCAGCCACCCTATAGTCACTCATCAGTCATCATCACACTCAGCCCACCCCCAGGGTTATAGGGCTGTCATGTGACGTCAATCTGGTGCTCGTGGCCCCTCCCCGTGCCCTCTGAGCACAGCCTTGATTCCTTGTAAGGCTTCAGGTCTTGCTGGCTACATGCCCCAGAGCCTAGCCCTTCACACAAATGGAGAGCATATTTATACACTAAGGGCAGTGCTGGCCACAGACAGGTGCAATACAGCCTTGTGGAGCAGAAGCAAGGGAGGGCAACACAGGACTCTGGTGGTGACCATGCCACCACCTCCATCTTGAGATCCACAGAACCCTAGTTTGCTAGCAGTGCATGTTCCCAAATCTTACTGAGAGGTCTCTGGTTGCAGCAATGACCTTGAAGCATGGCTGTGGCTTTCTCAATGAAGCCCCCTGCCCCAATTCCTCATGGAGAATAGGTAGGTACACACTTAGGCTACGTGACAGATGCCCACATTAAACATTACTACACAGGACTCAGTGGGAACATGACTTGGGAAGAGAAGGTGGAAGCACTCTATTCTGCTGCAAGGCAATTCACAGCCATTTAGCTTTGCCACTTCACCCTTTTAACTACAAGTTGCCTATAGAATACGAAGGGCTCTCTCCCTGCACAAGGGTAGGGGTAAGCGACTGGTGTCCTGGAGGCCCCTTTCCACGCCCTAATAAAAAGGGAACTGGAACAGCTAATGGCTGTGGCGCTTTCATAAAATAAGCTCCCAGAGAGCCCAATAGTGCTTCCTCAAACCACTCAGAGGGGGCAGGGCCTTCCACAGCTTCAAGAGTGATTAAGCCAATCTCTAAAATTTGATTTCTGCCTTGAGGGAACTTTCATTTCTGTAGGAAGGCAGGCAGGAAGCAGCCTACTTCTTTTGAAGACTTGTTCTTCCAGAGGAAACAGAAGAGCCAAGTGGAGGTGGAAGGAGCAGTCCCCAGGTTCCCGGGCTCTCGGGCCCCACCCTACCCCACTAGGTCTGCCAGACATACAAAGGCACAGGGACCCTCACCACACACACAAGCCCCAGAGGACACTGTCCTAGCTGAGCCTGGTCTCTGGCCACACTCCAGACCCCTGGTAGCCCCAGTGTCAGGAAAGCCTAGCACCCGTTTCTGCTCTCCAAGTGAACATGGCTCCTACAGATGACCCCACGTTTCCAGCTTTTCCAATAAAAAGTATCTCACCCTCCCCCGCAATGTGTAACATCAAGCAACTTCCTCCAGTTTTTCAGACTCAACACCTGGTGACATGCCACCTCCCCTTGCCCCACACTGTATCAAAACATGCCTTAAAACACCTCTGCCACTCCAAAAGGCAGTCATCAGACAACCTAACTGAAATGCACACACCAACTGTAGACCGCAGAGAACCCTCAAGGCTGCCCCTCAACAACGCCACTGGGAGATAGAGGGAAGTGACTTCTACTGGAAGGCGTGCTTCAGTGCTGGGCATAGCCATGCCCAAGAATGGAGGGAGTTGACCAGAGATTCGCCCTACCCAGGCCACTAGGGCACTGTGTGCCAGCCGCACCAATCTCAAGGGCACGTCAGGTCTATGAAGTGACTTTTCCCCCCGGAAACAAAGAACAACTCTTGGTAAAGTTCTGAAGAGAACAATACACAATTACCCCTGACTGCATTCCTGGAAAATTGAGAACATGTTAAAATCATGCCAAAAACAAGCAAAAAAAAAAAAAAAAAAAAAAAAAGCTTTGTTTGTAGAACAGACCAGGCTCGGGATATCACAGACAGATTTCCCACCTACATGGAAGTGCATTCTGCTGCTACCAACAAGCACCAGGGCTGCTTCCCAACCTGGGAAGCCAAAAATGCTCCCACGAACTTCAAAATGCCCTTTCTAGAGACTGTACACTGCTCAAGGACCAGGACCACCCACCAGCAGGCAATCTACCCTCCCCTACTGCTTCTGGCAAATCCAAACCCAACCACCTCAGGACCCTTGCGCCAACTGTCCTGGGCAATGAAGAAGATGCAGATCCCTCGTTCCTTCACATTTCTGCTCAAATGTCACCTGCCAAATGGCATCTGCACTAGGACAGAGGCTCAACTAGCACAGGCAGATTTGTGCTTCCTGCTGAGCAAAGCCTCCCCCATCTTCTTCTGCTAGGCCCCTTGCTGATGATTCACAATCAGAGGGGTAGAAAGCAATGGTTAATGAACGTTATCAGAGCCTTTGGGACCAAGAAGATCACTCACATGTATCTGAAGGTACACTTTTCCTACCAACTAATACTCTGGTAAAAACCTTCAATGTTAACAATGAAGGCTGTGTTGTTTCAACCTATGCATGGCATGGCTCAGTGTGAAAATTCCTGTGACTCTAACAATGTGGAGTCTCAGGCCTGTGGAGACACTGCAAACTCCTGAAGGCAGAAGTACTGCATCTCTGCTGCTCTGCTCAATGTCAAAGTTGTGAGAGGGAGCGGAGTGTGCACAACACTGACCTCAAGTACCTCCACTATTAAAGGAATGTTATGGTTCATTTCCCTGATAATTTTCAGGATCAGGTATCATTTTGACAGAAGAGAAATGCTAAATGTTCTAAGTATTTCGAGCAAAATTTTACCACCAGAGCTGCCAAAAGATATATTATTTTTAAATTGGACTAATGGATTTAATGAGTAAGGAACTGCAGTCTCACCTAGAGAAGACAGGTAGCTTTACAGGAAATCAAACTTACACCTGGCAGGCACATCTAACTCTGCCTTCATTTCTACTCTTCACAAACAAATCTAGATAAAATCTAGAAATCCTCTTCTTAGCCACTTGTACCTGAAACAAACTGACAGACTAGTTCAAGACCTTTTGTTAAAAACAACCAAAGGATAACTGGAGAATTGAGTCCCAAAAGTTTCCTGTTCAGATATATGGTACAGCAAAAGTATTTTGATGTGAGGCACAGACAAAAAGGTGTTACATGATCTTACATATAGTCATCTACCACCAGAAACCCTTTGGAAATTAACCCTAGCTTGCTAGCATCTATTTAAGGAGTAAAACTCTCTGTGATACTAGGGATAGAACCCAGCAGCACTCTACCAGTGAGCTACATTCCCAGCCCTTTTTGATTTTGAGACAGCATCTCATTAAGTTGCCCAGCCTGGCCATGAACTTGCCATCCTCCTGCCTCAGTCTCCTGAGTAGCTGGAATTAGGGCAAGCACCACCACACCTAGGAAGGAGTAACACTTTAACAGGTTCTGATTAAATTTTTGAAATGTACCATACACTTCTTTCTGGTATGTGCATGGATCATAACCAAGTCTCCTAATAGTGACCTCTGGGTCTCAGAGGTATGGGGAAACATGTGCCTCCTAAACTGAATCGCTGCCAAGCCCTGTTACCACTGTGACTAAAACTCAGGAAAGGAGGACCAGTTAGGGACAATATGGAGGTGGGCCCTGATCAGACATCCTTACCACACCTCCCAACCTTGGTGGCAAGTTGGGGTAACAGGACTCTGGGTGAGGCCCAAGAGATCCTCCTAGGAACAAAGAACTTGGATGTGTTTTAACTGCGCAACACTTTTCCAGCTAACCAGGCCATTCCACCTACCTGAAAATGCTAACAGTGAGATGGCTGCACAGCTGTCACCCATAGGCTGCAACTGCACCTCAAAGGGCTTACAGCGATCACAAGAAGACAGGAACCTGAGTGTGGTGCATGTGCCAGGAATCCCAATGCCTCTAAATCTATGTGTACCTGCAGGTGCACTTCCAATGAGGAGAGGATTGGGCACAAAAAAGACATTCTTATTTAAGATCCCTACTGAAAGAAATTTTCATGTTTCTCTTCCAGCTACCTCTGACAGATGTGAATTTTACTTCCTTTCACAATCCTCATTTTATGAAGAAGAAAGGTCAAAGGGGAGATGGCCCAAAAGAGTCAAAAGGAAGAAGCAATGAATGGTATTCAGCCTGTGCTGAATGGGGTCTGATGATATGCTCAGTGGGAACAGCCACAGCTCTCAGAGGAGTGCCTGGAAAAGCTTGGTAAGCGGGACTTGTGATTAAAAGCAGATTTAAATCCACACACTAGTGTAACATTTAACTTGAAGAATCTGAAAAAAATAAATAAATGGATTCAACTCTCTCAAACCACAGGAAACAGGAACATACTATCCCATGAACCTGCACAACAGGTTTCTTCTCTTGTTTAGTTATACTCTATGGCTGCCTGACTGGGGTCACCTCGGCAGCTGCCAGGCCATGTTACCTTTTGCTGCAGCAAAACAGAAAAACCAAACATCCCTTCCTCTAATTTCAAGCCTGCCTGGTCCTCGGCAGAGACATCTGTCTGAACACCCTCTACTCGTTCCATACTGAATTGTGCAAGAGGCATAGAAAATAGCTCAACTACACGATTTAAAAGAGTACAGAACAAGTTTCTGCTTTCTACTAACTTTCCACAATGAGTAGAACATATGTGAGTCAGCTATTATCCATACCACTGTAATATATATACATATATGTGTATGTGAGTGTGAGAGAGAGAGAGAGAGAGTGTGTGTGTGTGTGTGTGTGTTGGTGGTGCTGGGGATGGAACCCAGGACCTGAGCATGCTAGCCAAGCACTCTATCACCTAGCTACATCCCAGCCCACAAACCTTTTTGAAGTAGTGATTCTGTGTATCTGCTTCATGGGCAAAAGCCTATTGCCAGTGTTCCAGCAACTCAGGTTAGTTTTCAACAAGATACCTGAGGACAATAACAAATGTTTCCCTGTCCAACATAGCAAAACCTTTATGCCAAGAAACAATGCAGTCAACTAATCTGTGACGGACATACCACTCATCTCTCAATTTTGGATCCTGCTAGTAACACTGGGATTTCAAGTGCTCAGTTTTGGCAACATGTGCTGCTGAAAACACAGATGAAGTAAGGACACCATCCACCAAGTGATGCATGTTAGAGACTGGTCAAGGCCACGGATGGCCAGCACACCACCCACTGTGGCATCTCACTAGCCTTCCGACAGACACTGCAGAAAACACCAGAACCAGCTGGCAGGAAAAACTGCTGACCACTAGTTCTGAAACAGAACTACAATTGACCATTCCAATATCAGAAGTGACACCAACCTAACAGCTCTCCACAGACTTCTAGGACCACCTAAACCTGCCACAGACCTTCCTTTCCTGCTGGCTGTTTCAAGTACAATCCAACCCAATTTCTGCAAAGCAGCCACCTGCTGTTTGGATGGAATGGGAAAACGGCCCCTCTCCTAGCCTTTACCCAGCACTTTAGGTGCCGTACAATGGTCCAGCTACAATCGGACACGCCAGGACCACCCTGACTGTGAACCGCACTGTGCAGTGGGTCTCGCCTCCGCAGTGGAGGCTGCGAGCACACGTTCCACAGGCAGGTTAAAGATTCCCCAGCCTGAAAGAGCCCTTCCTATCTACCCAGGACAGCACGGAGCCGAAGCAGGCATCAGCCAGCCCTCCCTCCGCAGGCCACGGGGCCTGGAGAGCAGACCACAATCTGCCTCACCTGGGGAGGAGAGTCGAGGGGACGCTCTGGGTTCCCCTGCAGGCCCCAGGCCCCGAGTGCAGACTTCACGTCTCGGGAGCAGGGGACACTGTGGGAGTGCAGACCCCGAATCACGTCTCGGGGCCAGGGGGCACCCGGGCTCCTCACCCGCGGCCTCCCTCCTCCCACTCCGGGCAGGCAGTCAGCGGCCACGGTCCCTGCCCACCGAATCCCTCCCTCTCCGGCCCCGGTCCCGTCCTCGGGAACAGGATCTGGACTCAGGAGGGCAAGGCACCAGCCCTCGCCACCCGCGTGACCTTGACAGCGTCTCGGGGTCGCCAAGCCTCAGTTTCCCCATCCCCAAGGCTAGGGCCGCGACCGAAGGCGGCCGGCTCGCCCTTCTTGAGGGGCGGCCCGGCGGCCCGGCAGCCCGCTGCCCTCCGCGCGCACCCCGGGCGCCGGGCCTCCGGAGGGCGAAGAGCGAAGCAGGAGGCAGGAAGCCCAGGCTTCCCGAAGAGCCCGGCGTCCGGGCGCACTTCCGGCTGTGGCGGCTGGGGAGGGCCGCGGCAGGAGGAAGCAGGCGAAGCCGCGGGGCGAAGCCGGGGCCCGAGAGGCGCGCCTGGGCCTCCCCGCCGGCCGCCCCGGCCCTCCCGGCCCTCTCGGCCCCGATCCCGGCCCCGGCCCGGCCGCGCCCGGCCCCGGCCTCGCCCGGCCCCACAGCCACTTCAGCGGTCGAGTGCCCCCGCGAGCCCTACGCTACCCTGCTCCCGGCCCGACCCCCGGCCCGGACCCCGGCCGCTGGCTCGCCCCGCGCCCTCACCTCAGCGGCGGCTGCTCCAAGCCAGGCGTTGGTTTCGCTCCCACAAGATGGCGGCGCTGACGGCGGCCACGTCAGCGCCTGCGGCCGCGAGGCACACCGGGAAGAGGCGGGCACGGCGGAGGCCACGCCCACAGCTCTGCGCACGCGTATTGACGCCAGTTGGGCCGCGGACCGCAGCCCCAACTCTCACCCGCGGTCCAGGACCCGGAGCGCCACCTCGGCCAGCCGTCGGGCGTGGCCTTCGAGTCGGTCGGGCGCGTGCACAGTGCCCACACCGCTGCCCGTTTCGCGGATGCGGAGACTGAGGTTGTCCCGTGTCTTTCCTGCCCACAGTGGGCGGCCCGGGGCGTCATCCTTACGTCCACAGCCAGGCAGTCGCCGCGAGTTCTGGGAAGACCATGTGAGGACCAAGGGGGTGTGATACCCCTCTCAAGGCTCTCCAGGGTTTCTGGTCCTCTTTGCTGAAACCGGACACTGAGGAAACCAATGTCACTGACAGATGACCAAAGCGGTTAGGGACGCAGGCAAGGTATTGGACACCTACCGTGTCCCTGCTCTAGCTTCATCACCCTGGAGACTTGTTCCCGCCCCCCAAAACTGTCGTGGGGGAGTAGGGGACAGAAGCTAGGTGGGGAGCCAGCTGATCAGAGGCAGCAGGGAACAGAGGCGAGAGTGGGGACAGCGCTGCCCCAGATTGTGGTCAGGGTCAGCAGGGGACAGAGGCCAGGGTACAGACAGGGCTGCCCTGAGGGTGGTCGGAGTGGCCTCTGGTGAGTGGCTTCCAGCTGGAGTGCAGGTGCAGCAGAGGTGCCCACCACCTGCAGGACAGGACCGCTGCAGAGGACCAGCAAGCCCTGCTCCATGTACGCAGGAGCGAGACCTGGCCACCTTTGTGTTTTGAGGGGTCCCCCAATCAAGAGGTGTTGTTGGGGGGCAGTGGGAGCTCTTTCCAGCCCAGTACCCTGTGTGTTATGGAGAGGCAGGAAGTAGAGTCATCTCCTGGGTCCTGGCCCAGTCACACAGTGTGTCCAGGCCGAGGCCAGGGGTAGGGCTCAACCAGGGGTTACTGGGCCTGGCCAACTCCTCCTGCTGCACTACCCTGTCCTTCTCGCCCACTTTCCCCTAGGCAGGGCATCCTCCCTGGGCTCTGGACTTCTGAACTCCTCTGCAGTTGCTCCTGTGGAGGCTGCAGAGGTCCCCAACAATTTGATCCCTGTCCCTGGGTCCCTTCCTCTGCCTGGGTTCTGGCAGGAGTCTCACTGCCATCAAGGAGCAGTGGCTGGCTGTTTGTAGGTTGTTCCCTTCCACCCAACACAACAAATGCTCACACAAAGCCCTAGGGAGGGCACAGAGACTTGTGGTGATGCTGGGGAACCCAACATCCCCAGGGGACCTGCAATCCTGGTCACACTTTAAGGCAAGCAGACCAAGAGAGGGGATCTTCAGAAGGCCCCAGGCCATGCAGTGGGAGCTTCCTGGGGCCTGGAACCCAACTCCCCTTCTTTAAAAGAAAAAAGAAAAATTGTGGAAAACTGTAGACACGTGGTATCCCATAAACATTGGGATCACTGTGTGTCAGTTAAAATGTTTAAAAGCTCTTGTATACATAAATAAATACATACATAAATAAGGTATTGCTCGGTATTGCCGAGCAAGCCATCATATCCTAGGTAGGGCTATGCCCTCAGTAATCTGCCAGATTGGGCTGGGGTTGTAGCTCAGTGGTAGAGCACTTGCCTAGCACATATGAGACACTGGGTTCCATCGCAGCACCACATAAAAATAAACAAAATAAAGGTATTGTGTCAATCTACAACCAAGAAAGATATTTTTTTAAAACCTGCCAGATTGCACTTGTCTTAGTGGGGTTTGAATGGTAAATAAATTATGTATTCACTTAAAATATTTGCATATTAAAATTAGACAATAAAAAATTTCCATGTTTTGGAAAATAGTAAAAAGAAACAATATAGAGAGACAGGAAGGAGTATATGTAAGATACATGCAGTTTAAAAAAAGGCCCAGAGTAAAGCATTTGCCTAGCATGCATGCAGCACTGGGTCTGATCCCCAGCACTGCAAGAAAACAATAATGTAATAAAAATACATTTGCATACTCCTTCAATGTGAAAAAAATGGAACAAATTGCTGCATGCCCACCCCGTAAGAAATGGACGCACCTCCACATTGGGGCTTTTGTTTTGGCTCCCTCCCAGGGGGAGGGTGCCAGGCAGGTATGGAGAGTCCTGGAATAGGTCCTTGCAAGGAGGCCTCAGGGAAAACCGGCCAGTGCTCCCTGAGGTTGCTTAGGGACCAGAAGCAGCTTCCTTTCAGGACACCGAGACGGGAGCAGCTCTGGCCAGGAGAGGGTGCCGTGAGCTGGCTGCAGGGAGATGTTCCTGTGGAGGCAGCCTGGAGACCCTCCAGCACAGGTGGCACCTGCGACAGCCAGCTCAGAGCCTCCCTTCAGCCAGGGCTCCTCCCCTCGGGAACTCCCCGTGCCTGTGGCCGGGTCAGAGACAAGGATGCTGAATAGATGGGCCTCCTGGAGACAATGGCTAGAGAACAGATGGATGGCCCAGAGCTAAGGGGCAGAGGCAGGAGTGCCAGGAGGTGAGACCCAGCAGGAGGCCAGTGACGGTGGTCTGTACCCATAGGACATTTTGTGCAGCCTCTGTGTACAGCCTGTGAGGTGAGTGGCATTTGTGCCAGGCTTCAGGTGCTCAGAGAGGTTGTATCTGTACCTGAAATGTCACCCTGCTGGGATGGAGCCCCCACGTCTGCCTGTGGCCAGCGGGTTGGCTCTTTCCCCTGCCCTGCCCTGCTTCTTGGAACTTTGTGGCCCTGGTGCCCCTGCAGGCTGCAGTGTGGTCTGGATTCCTTTGCCAGGAGCTCACCACTGAACCAAGCAGTCCAACCTTCTGGGTTGGTCGTGCACCACACTGGACAGGGTGGATGCCCCCTCTCTGGGGTTTCTGCCTCACTCTGCCCATCCATGAATTCCCTCTGCCACTCACCCAGCAGAAGACTCAGAGCAGGCTACCTTCAGAGGAATCCCAAGCTCGGCTGTTCTGGGCGGTTCTGTGCCATGCTGGGCGGTTCTGTGCTGTGCTGGGCGGGGCGGTTCTGTGCTGTGCTGTGCTGGGCGGTTCTGTGCTGTGCGGGGCGGGGCGGTTCTGTGCTGTGCGGGGCGGTTCTGTGCGGTATCCCGACTCTCAGTTGGATCTGGTCGTTTGCCACCAGGCGTGCACCAACATGGGTACCTGAGTGCAGGAAGAACTGTATGCCCCTAATGACCGCCCCGAGGGTGGGGTGGGAGAGGACTCTGCCCCGCTCCCTTCTCCACAGCTGTGACACTGTGAAATGTGTATTTGGCCTTCCTGAGGCCTGCAAGTCTCTGAGGTGACGTGTCCTGTCTGCTCGTGAGCCCCCTGCCGACTGGCAGCCCCGGTAGCTTCAGGATGGAGTGTCCCTGAAGGCAGGATCAGAGGGTTGAGCCTTTGAGCCCCCCACCCCCTGCAGCCTCCAGGAAGAGGGAGGAGCTGAAGGCTGAGTGGACCACCAGTGGCCAGTGATTTAACTGCCGTGTGCATGGAAAGAAACCTCTCCAACACCAAAGCACCAGGTTCTGAAGCCCGGCAGCTGACCCTGTGGGGTTCCCTGAGGCAGAAGGCCTCATCCCCCACCTCGCCCTATGCGTCCCTTCACCTGCATCCTCTGTAACCTCTTTGTGATAAACCAGGACCTGTAAGGAAGCATTTCCCTCTGCTCTGTGAGCCACTTGAGCAAATTAATCCAGTCCAAGGAGGGACGTAGGGATCCGATTTATGGCCAGTTGGTTAGAAGCAGTTGGGATAGGCTGCTGGCATCTTGGGGGGCTACCTTGGGGACTGAGCTCTCAATCTGTGGAGTCTGACAGTGTTCCCAGGCAGAGGGGTCAGAGCTGAATTGAGCTAGGGGACATCCAGCTGGGGTCCACTGCTGCAGAATTGCTGCTGGTGTGTGGGGAGAGAATCCGCTGTGTGGGGTCCTGGAAGCCTGCAGTGCAGGGCGCTGAGGGTGTAGGAGAAACTGCATTTGATTTCTCTTTTCTAAGCTACCCAGCCCAGAAGATCTCCATGCCCAGGTTGGGCATGGAGAGGAGGTGGACGCAGGGACCCCTCTCACTTCTGGCACGTCTGTGCATCTTCTCTTGCCCTCATACCTGCTCCAGCCTCATTCTCTCCATCCTGCGCCAGTCCTTCACTCGTCAATGAGTGGCATGTGGCCTCGTCACACTGGCCCAGGTTTCCCCTGCTGGGACAAGGCCTGGGGATGAGGCCCCTGCCGTGTGGTCCTGGCCTCGTCCCATAGCAGGTGGACAGGTGTGGAGCCGGGAGGGAGAGCCAGCAGCAGGTCTGCCTTTACTAACCTCTGATTGACATTTCGCATTTCCTTCCAGTTTGAATGCAGGCAACATTGCCCAGAGCAGTACTAGCAGGACCTGTGTGTTTAAAACCTCCTTGGTTGGCACATAATAACCGGTGAGCTTCTGGGGTACAGTCATAGTTTGATAGGTGTCTGCGACACATAGATTATCAGGGTAATTAGCATTCCCATCTCCTCAGACTTCCCTCCTTTCTCGCTGGGGCCTTTGAACCTTTCTCTTCTCATTCTTTAACAAGTGTGTAATAAACTTGTGAACCGGAGTCACCCTGCCGTGACGAGGGTTCCTGTGCTCTCCCTCTGCACCCCCTTGAGTCCCCCTCTCCTTCACAGGGGCAGATGGTCCTGGCCCCTCCCTGGCCAGATCCCAGCCCTCTGCCTCTCACCTGCGGTACAGCTGATTTCATTGTGTGCCAGCCGCCCAGAGTCCGGAGGCCTCAGGGGTTCTGGGGGGAGACAGGACCCCTAGTGTCTTTTAATGTAAATGTCTATGAGTTGGGACTTTCAGAAGTTGGGGAAAATCCTCTCAGAATCTGCAAAGCGCCCAGCTTGACCACAGCTCAGCGCCTGTCCAGGAGCCCTTCGCCCTAGGGCTCAGGTGACCCTAAAAGAGATCCCCCACTCTTCTTGCTGCCAGGCAGGTGGCAGACAGCAAGTGGCTAGCTTGGGCTCTCCCTCCCGGAATGCCACTCGTGCTCTCCTGGAGCCCTCTCCACCTTCCATCCCACACATGACTGGGATTCAGCTTCCAAGTGTGCATTTGGGGAGACCCTTCCAGACCACAGTAGTTCCTGTCTGGTTTCAGTGGCTTGCTGCTGTGTCCCCAGGGCTCTGATGATTTGGGGGCAGTCCTCAGTATATTCTCCCTGGTCCTGGGGGTTGGGACCTTGGGGTCTCTCAGAGGCACCAGCTGTTCATGCTTCTCCCGTGATCTCCTCGCAGAGCAGCCCCAGGGTAGCTACATTTTTACAGGTGGCCACTGGCCAGCTGTGCATGTGTCCTTCGCGGTCAGTGTGGACAGTAGTTGTTGGGAGATGCGCTCCAAGGCAACCTGTGGCCTTGGTGCCTGTCTCAGGGGATTGAAGTGGTTCTCTGCTGGGAACCTTCTGCCTAGAACCTCAACGAAACCCAGGGAGCACCCTGCTTAGTAGGCCTTGGGCCCTGGGGTCTGGGTGCCTGGCCCTCTTGGGTGGGCGAGAGGCTTATGGTGGCGCTCCAGAGACCCCCCACTCCTCTTCCTTCACTCATCACTCCCCAGAGCCCACGTCTGTAGGAAGCCAGGCGTGGAGAATGTCAACCCTGCCGCTGCAGTTACTGCGTAACTACCTGAAGCAGGGCGGGCAGCTGCAGAGCAGGACACAGGTGACCACGCACCCACCTGCCCAGCCATGTCCTCGGATGCATGGGTCAGGATGCCTGGGTCCTCTCTCAGGGACCCGGGGACGTCTGGCCTGAGGTCCTGGGCGTAGCCCCGCCTACGGGGCCGAGGTCCTCATTCAGGAGCCGTGAGACCTCTACCCCTGGAGACACTCGCAGCCTCTGTTCTTCACTGCCCTCTGACCCGCTTTCCTCCCCGTTGCATTGCGGCAACACGCCCGTGACACACTCCACAATGCCAGTCACGGTTCCAGGAGAGCGGAAAGGCAGACTTCGTTTAAGACCATCACCAGAGGTGCGCGGCCACTCCTGAGGCTTGGCTTGGGCTTCGCCCCGGGAAGGCGGGGCTGGCAGGGTTCCGAGGCCCTGGTTTCCTGTGCAGGCCTTGCGGCAGCACCCTAGGACATCCTAACAGCCGCTGTCGCCCCACTGACGCCCAGTCCCCAGTCCTGCACCCGCATTGCCCTGTCTCAGGCCTCCTGAGAGCAGGGCCAGGGCGTTCCTCCTCTGTGCCCCGCCTGCCTGGCCCTTGCTCACGGGTGGACCCTTGGCTGCTCCACCTGGGCGACGCATGCTGCCAGGGGCAGAGTGGTGGCCAGGCCCTGCTGCAGTCCTGTGGCTGGGCCGCAGGGCGGTTTGCATCTCGGGAGGACTGCCGGGCTGGTTCCCACAGTGCCACTCCACCTGCAGCAGAGGGCCCAGGGCCACATGCCGCCCAGCACTCGTCACGCCTGCTCTGTTTAAACAGCAGCTGTCCTGAGAGGCGAGGGTGGCCTCGGTCTCGTGGCCATTTGCATGTCTTCTTTGGAAAGACGCCGGTCTTCTCTCTCATGTTTTCTTTCTTTCTTTAAGATTTCATTTTATTTCTGAGATGGGGGGATTGAACCCAGGTACCTTTGTCACTGAGCGACATACTCATTCCTTTTTTACTTTTTACTTTGAGATGGTCTCTCTAGTTCCAGGCTGGCCTGGAACATGTGATCCTCCTGCCTCAGCCTCCAGAGCAGCTGGGGCTACAGGTATGGTCAGCATGCTGGCTCTTCCCTCTCAGGCTGTGCGTCAGCTCCAACCGTGCTGCCCTCGGCTCCTCAGCTGGTGGCTCCCGCCCCTCCGGGGAGCTCCTCTTGCAGATTTCTGCCCCCTTTGTGGCTGGAACAATCTCTACTTCTCTCTCTCCTCCACTTAATCCCATTGCATGTGCACATTTGACAGATTTTCTCATTTATTCTTTTTGACTGTCTTAGAAGTGGACACACCACAGATGCCACGTCAAGCTCATAGAATGATGGCTTGAACGGCACTATTCCAGGGCAGGTAAGGAACAAGCAAGGGGCCTCGCAGACGAGACAAGAGGGGCCTAGGATGGCACTGGGATCCAGCATGCCCTCTGCCTGCAGGCTGTGGAGGCTCCTCCTCGCCTACCGCTCAGCTCCGCTTTGAGAGGGTGAAGTCTAGCGAGGAGGCCGTCAGGCGGGGGCGCTCCTGCCCAGGCTACCGCACTAATGAAACCCGCCCCTCTCTTTGACCCCACTCTGCCATCACATTCTCTACTTAATTGGGGGCCTTCAGAGCAGCCAGCAGAGGTTAATTAAAAAGCCCAGCTGAAGGCATCTGCCGCCAGTGTGGCCCCACCCCCAGCATCTGCGCTCAAGGCTGGGCCAGGAGCATGGGCAGGACCTAGCCCCAGGGACTGGCCCCTCAGTGTTCCCTCAGGCTTGTCCCTGCAGCCTGGAGTCGCTGGCCCTCAAGCCCCGACAGCAACTCCATGCTCCTGTACGGGCATCCTCAGGCGAACCATCCCCCTGAGGGCACTGGCCCTCAGATGCTCCAGCATTCTGACTGCCTGACTGCCCCCCGTGGGCTCCTGAGCCTGCTCCTTTCAGTCCCTGGCCCTCCACTGCAGGTTCAGTGGGCTCGCCACTCACAGCCCTTCTCAGGAGGGGTCCTCCAGCTTCTGCCGCTGGCCCCTGCACTGGCCAGGGCGCCTGGGAAGAGGGTGCCACAGGTGTGTGAGGATGGATGGCTCCACGAGAGAGGCTGACGGAGGGAAGGGATCCTGCCACCAGCTGGGGGGTCTGCAGGCCTCAGGCCCTCATGTTCCCCTGGGCTACAGTGAGGGTGACCAGGGATGGGAGACAGAGGGAGAGACACAAGCAGGCAGACAGGTGGGCCATGGCCTCAGCTCATTGGGGGATGGCAGAGATCCTGCCCTGACCTACAGGATGAATGCCTATCCAGGCCCGGCGGTCCTGCAGAGCTCAGTGTGGGAACAGGGCAGCTGGACATGGGGACAGGCTATGTGAGGAGGCCCAGTACAACCAGCACTTTGGAGTGAGAAATGGAACCATCTTTAACAGGAGAGAAAGGCCCAGAAATCCACCCAACGGCAGGACAGAAGCTGGGGACCAGGTGTGCTGGGTGCTGGTCAAAGGTGTGTCTGATGGCTGTGCCCCCTCCCTGGCCAGCCTGAGTGCTGAACTTCCAACCAGCCAGGTGAGGGAAGGGCCTGGGGAGGTCATTGGTTCTGCAGAGCCAGCCAGATGGGTCCCACGTACTTCACAACCAGGGACTGGTTGTGGAATCCCAGACTCCGGAGGGAGGGACATGGAGGCATCATACCTTCCTCCTGCTTGAGAGCTGCCTGGCTCTTGCAGCAGATCAGTGGAAGGTCCAGTTCTACCTCAGAGCTTGGGCAGGATGATCTGAACCAGGCTCACCTGTAGTAAGGTGAAGCCAGACCTGAGCGGAGGAAACTTCTGTCTTTACCTGGATGCAGATGAGCCATGAAGCAGGAAAGGCAGAAAGGACAACCAAAAACCTGTGACCACAAATGTCTCACCTGCACCATTCTGACCAGAACCATTCTCACCCGCACCATCCGACCTGCACCATACCCACCTGCACCATCTCCCCTACACCACCCCACCTGCACCATCCCAATTATACCACTCCACCTGCACTATCCCACCTGCACCAGGCCACCTGCACCATCCCACCTACAC
>JAJEJO010047359.1:45668-73896 GCA_020662805.1 Glaucomys volans
CCCACCTGCACCATCCCCACCTGCACCATCCCACCTGCACCATCCCACTGTACTATCCCATCTGCACCATATCACTGCACCCTCCCATCTGCACCATCCCCACCTGTGCCATCCCCACTTGCAGTCTCCCCACAGAGGTGTGCCTACAGTAGCTGACCGGCAAGCTTCCATTATATGATCAGAAGCAGTGAGGTGGTTTGCTGAGCTGTGCCTGCAGTAGCTGCTTGATGGCTGTAGAGGTGTCCTGTCCTCTGACAGGTAGGCAGCAGGCCCACACTTGGGGTGTCCAGGGTTTGGGGTGACTCATCCCTGTCCTTTACACCACAGAGGCACCTTCAATATTCTTCTCTGGGCTGAGCTGACCTGGTCCAGAGACACAAACCCTACCGTCCTCCCTGAGTGGGCTTCCACAGGAGAAGACCAGCTCCAGCGGGCAGGCTCGTGTGCTCTGGCTGGGCTGGCTCAGCAGCACAGACTGGCCGGTTCCTGGTCTTGGGTTCCTCTTTCACAACGAGACTGATGTGCTGCTGCCATTCTGAAACAGGGGATGTTCCATGAAGTCACCCCAAGACACTGTGTGAGGGTGCTCCCTCCCGGGGCTTGTCTGGGGTCAGGCTCCTTGCCAGGGTGTGGCTCCTTGGTGCATATGTCTCCAGGGACCATTTCACAGGTGCCCCAACTCTTCCCCAATCTCCCCCAGGTCATGGGGCATCCCGCACAGTGGCCCTGCAGTGCAGATTGAGTCTGGCCTGCTGGAGGGCTGGGCCTGGGGAAGCAAATCTGCTGGGAACTGGGGCTGTGGAAACCAGTGGAGGCAGAGAGGACCGCGGGATGAGCTGGCGGTCCCCCCGCAGAGGCACGCAGCCCCTGGGGATGGGTCAGGGCACAATGGCTACCCCCTTCATTGCCATGCATGGGCTTAGTCAGTCCCAGGTCCCGGAGGGGCAAGTTGCCACTTCCAGGCCCCCTAGGAGTATAGGAAGGGGAGGCCCATGAGGTCGAGTTAGTCCTGGGGTCAGTGGGAGCCACTGAGGGTTATAAAGCAGGATAGAGAGAGATGCTGTTAGAACACTTGGCCCTGCTGCAGGTGATAAGAAGGCTGGTACAGAGGTCAGGGGATATCTGAGGCTGAAGGGATGGAGGCAGGGATCAACCGAGGTGGGACAGAAAGGTACTGGCCTCCTGCTGGGGGCTCACTTCTTGCTCCATAGATGGGAGACAGTGCAGAATCAGATTTTGAGGGGACACAGATTGAGAACTTAAATTCCATCCCTTGTGCACTGGGGAGCCATGGAAGGTACTTGAGGGAGAAGATCCAGGCTCAGGTCTGTACCCTGGGGAAGGCGGCCTGGTCCATGTCTGCCACAGGCCCCCAGCCCAGACTGGGGTGATAAAAATGTCTGTTCCAAACTCCGCATGTCAAGGGTCTTCCTGGAGCTCCTGCACCTGGGCCTCTGAGGGCTGCAGGCAGGCGGGGAGGAGCCAGCTTGCTTTACGAGGGCTGGTACTGCAGGGCAGCAGGGCATCTTGTGCCAGCCAGGGACCGAGAGGGGACAGGATGAGGCCACTGTGGCACCCAGGCGGCTGGGCAGGTTGAGGGAGCTTGGGTGCAGAGGAGCCTAAGAAGCCTTGAGCTCCTCTCTGCCCCGCCCCTCTCTCTGACCCGGAATGGAACCCCAGACTTGCTCCTGCTGAGCCAGCACACTGCCACCCAGCTGGGGGCTCCATTCTTGCCCCAGCCCAGGGTCTCCTTGGAGGGGTTCACAGCTGTGGGAGCCTGGGCTCTTCCCAGGAGCCCTCCTGCATCACCACAGTCCGGCTGGCCTGCAGGCAGGAGGGGTGCCTCCTCTGCCAGCCAGCCTGTGTTTGGGTGGAGAGTCCTGGTCCTCACACCATAAACACCAATTTGCAGGGCCCTGAGAGCCAAATGACTATTTACTGTGTGCCT
Source organism: Glaucomys volans (assembly GCA_020662805.1). NCBI lineage: Eukaryota > Metazoa > Chordata > Mammalia > Rodentia > Sciuridae > Glaucomys > Glaucomys volans. The sequence goes on from JAJEJO010047359.1 coordinate 47,617, forward strand.
GGAAGCTCAAATAAAAAAAGACAGAGAGGGGAAAAGGCAAGAGCCAGGAGCAGGCTCCAAGCTAAACAGCAATTAGCACCTTCTCCAGCCCCTGTCCCAGCTGTGGCCAGGAGGGGCAGGCAGGCGAAGGGCAGCTCCCAGGCCTCCTGGACACCCGCCCTGTCCCAGCATCGCAGGGATGACCTCTCAGAACTTTGAGGATTCTGGAGCCTTGGAGACAGGACCCCTACCCTCTGGCACACTGTGCTGCTCAATGGGCCTCCACCAGTAGGGTCACTTCCTGCTGGAACCCTCCCAGGCAACCCAGAGGGCAGCAAAGGGGATGTGGTCCAACTCTCCGTGGAGAGACGCTGACCCTCCGTGAGCCTCTGGTGTCACCTGGAAGGCCATGCACCTCTCCAGATCCAGGACTCTGGATGAACAGCATCGGGCCCAGCAGGGTTGTGGGGTACGCTGTGTTGGTGGGAGGGTATCCAATTTCTGCTCTGGGCCCTGGAGGCCAAGGGCTGCTGGACGGGAAGCTGCTGTCCCCAAGGGCTATGACCTCAGTGTCCTGATCTTGTGTGTCTCTCTGGAGAGGGCTTCTGAAGGAGAATGGGGGATTCCTGAGGGCACTAGCCAGGCAAGCGGTGAGCCTGGGACCTCCTGGGGCCACTGTCGGGGAGAGCTGGAGGGAACAAGGGCCCAGTCCAGCCCACTAGCCGGGCTCTGAGCAAGGCCATGTCCCCCAGACCCCCAGGCCCCAGGGCAGAGGCACATCCCCCACACCCCAGACCCCAGGATAGTGTGCATCCCCCACACCCTCAGACCCCAGGGCAGGGCTGTGTCCCTCAGACCCCAGGGCAGGGCAGTCTTTCAGACTCCAGGTGGGGTTGCGTGCCATTCTCCCTGGACGTGTGGAGGGACAGTTCTTGTCTGGTACTTGCTCCTGGCCTCTCAGGCCGCTCAGGGAGGAGAGGACTGGGGGCGGGAGGGCTGGGCTGTAGCCAGAGCCCTGGGCAAGGGCCGGATTCAGGTCCCACACAGCTGCACTCAGCGCCCCTGTGCAGACGGCTTCTCCTGGTTTCTCAGCTCCCGGCTTTGGCTCAGGTGGGCCCTCTACCAGCTGAGTCCCAGCAGGTTAACTGGGGGCTTTGGGTCCCCACTCTGATGATGCCTGGCCCTGACCTTGGGCTGCGGCGTGGCCATGACTGTTATTTCAGGTGAGATGCTCACTAGAGGAAAGGCCATGCAGCGTCAGGCCAGGCTCAGGGAGGCCCCAGGGGAGCAAAGAGCGAGGTTATGGGATCACGTCGGTGGATCCCAGTGGCTGGGCCAGCCTTACCAGGACTGAGTTGGCCGACGACCTCTCAGCTATGCAGAGCCCCACATGCAGACTGGGACACTGAGGTCTGTGCAGAGAAGTGGATCATGTCACGATGCCCCAGTCCTAGAGGGAGCCCCTGGCCGTCACACCACACCTCCCAGTTTTCGAACTTCCCGGGAGGTGCCCTGGCTCCTCCTAGCCCTAGCGATATGCATCTGGGTGATTGCCTCTTCCAGGGGTGCCCAGGGACTTCCCCCAATTCTCTTTTGCGCCTGCGGTCCCCAGGCCTCTCCTGGAGGCCATGACAGCCCCCTTGCAGCCTGAGGTGCCGTGACTCCCTGTCTTGCCCTGGACTCCTCAGCCTGCAGTGCGGTCTTGCTGGGCATGGCCACCAGGTGTGTACAGGCGGCTGGTCTGTGGCACCCTGTGCCAGACCAGGAGACCTGAGCTGAGCTGGCACCTGCGGCCCTGGGTGGACAAGCCTGGATGGCTTCAAGGGTTCTGAGTGGGGGCTAGGCCAGGACAGCAGCCTCCAGGCTTGACCCTGAAGGGAGGAAACTGAGGCCCTAGGACCCAGAAAGTGGGAGTCCAGGGGAGGGTTGGCGGGGGTGGGCCCCAGGTGGGGCCGGCCACACCCCCTGCAGGACTTCAAAGCCCCAGAGTGTGAGATTTGCAGGGGCTGTGGCGGGGGCCCCTGGTGAGGTGGGGCCCCACAGCCTTTTAAATGGTTATTCGTGGGCTGTCTCAACGACCTGCGAACAGGCCCACCAAGCTCATTTCCTCCCTGCCAGGGCGGGGAGGGGCTATAAACTCCCCAGAGAGGCAGCTTCTGCCGCCCGCCTAGCTACCCGGGCTCTGAGTGGGGCCAGGGCTGGGGCTCCTGGGGCATGCTGACTCTTGGCAGGTGAGGGACGCCAGAGGGCCTCTGATGGCAGCTGGCAGCAACACCCCTGGGGAGAGCCCCGCATGCCACTTCCTCTTCCATAAGAGAGAAACTGAGGCCGGGGGCGGAGCTCGCTCCCGGACCACAGTGAGTCGCGGGTTCTCATCACAACCCCCGCATGGGCGTTGACTGGGGTCTGCCTTGTGTCCCCGGGGCTGTGGACGCCCAATTCCTTGGCCTTCTTCTGGGATCTGCTCCTGTCCACCACAGGGCCCTGGCAGTGGGGATGGGAGCAGCCGGCCAGGCACCTCCCTTCTAAACAGGGAGACCATCTTCACGGCGGTCACATGCCCAGCCTGTGTCAGGCGCCGCAGGGACCTGCCTCGGGGCATGTGGGCTCTGCACCCTGAAAGCTGTGAGGGGCTCTAGGCACCTCAGCCCCATGGGACTCTCCGGGCCTCTCACCCCTGCGTGACTCCAGCTTCTCAGGTGCCTGTGGCCTGGTGACCATGCCCACACTCGGCCACCCCCTCTGCCTGTCCGCCCAGCCGCCTCCCGGGCGAGTCCGTCTCTTTCATCTGGGCTGCCCCGGCACTGGGCCCCCAGCAGGTGCCAATTAGGGTGGCCCCAACTCAGAGAAGCCGCACACCCGACGGACGGGCCTAGACCAGGGCTCCCGTCACTGCCCCAGGGACTGCCCGTCTATGGCTGTCACCCAGGATGGCTTGGCAGGATGAGTGGGCCTGGGATCCCCTGCCCCTCCCACTGGTGACTCACTTCCCGGAGGGGGACATGGGCGCCTGTCCTGCCTTGGCGGGGCCTGCACCCTTAGTCACCGGCTCTGTCTTCACAGAGCATCTGCCTGCCACCCGTCTGGCCCCAGCTGACCCCGTCCTCCAACTGGGCGTTCCTTAGTAGCCCTACCTGGTGGCAGGTCAGGACTGCTGTATCCCTGCAGCTCCGGAGAGTGGGTGACCTCCTGGAATGTTCCTGGTGAGGTGCAGCCCACAGGGTGGGGAGTGATGTGGGAGCCCCTGCCTAGCGGGTACACCAGGCTGGAGCAGGGGCTTGGAAGGCAGCAGAAGGGGTGCTGGCAGTCCAGAGTCTGGACCTGGCCCTGCTTCCCCATGGGCGGCCGGGCCCTGGCCAGCTCAGTCCTCAGCGGCTGCAAGGCACTAGCTAGCACAGGGTCATTCCCAAGACCCCCCAGCAGGCCATGCCCCAGCCATCCTCCCCTCGCGGTCTAAGAGCTCTTGAGCACACTGAGGAGGGGACAATGCTGCCTGAGGTCTGCCTGGCTGTGGGAGCTGGCCAGGTGGGGACGTGTGTCTGTGCAGGATGTCTCTGTGGGAGCAGAATGAGACCCTAAGACCTTCACCAGTGTCCACAACCCAGCCAAATGGTTACCATTCCATCCTCACCTCTGCTCCCACACATGTCCCCACCCTGCCCACACTGCCCCATGATGCCCACCCGTGCTCCTACATGTTTGTCTGTCCCCACCCTGCATGCCTCTGGTGTCCTTGATGTCAAGGACAAGATGATGTGACCAAGGAGGCCCTGCATGTTCCATGTGGGGGTGGAACTGGCAGAGGTCAGCAGGTCCTGGGGGGTTCTGCACATGGATCTGGACAGGAACAGCGCTGGGGAGCTGAGCAGGGCCAGGCACAGCCCGGCCACTAGACAAGGGGCAGATGTTGAGGTGACTGGGTGCCATGTGGGTACTGCCCAGTGCCACTGCAGCTCAGGCCACCTTCACACCCCAGCCCTCAGACTCCACAGTGCACTCCTTAGAGGGGCCGTGGGCCATGTCGGGCAGGGTCTGAGCCTGCCGGTGTCCACTCAAGGGCTTCAGGGACCTCCTGGCAGCCCTGCCACAGAGCAAGTGAACGGGTGCTCTGATGGGGAGTGGAACCGTGGCTTCAGCACCGTATGCCATCCTGTGGGTGTCGTGCTGCCAGCTCTGGGGGCTCCCTGGAGCCAGGGCCTGGCAGGTCGACGGCACCTCGCCCTCTCCTTCAGCCTTCACAGCCTCAGTGCCCAGGGCCAGCCTCATCCCGGGGGGCCATGGTGTGGTTGGAGATTGAGCCATTGTGCTGGACGAGTGGCACTGGCAGGGCCTGCCAAGGCCTTCTCTAGACCACGGGCCTGTCTTACCAGCAGCTTGCAAATGGCCTGTAGGAATGGCCGTGATGGACATGAGCTTCTGAGAGCGTAGGGCCAGGCCTGCCGCCTTCAGCTGCCTCCAGCTCTTTAGCTGACCCTGGAGGACCTCAGCAGGACATCAGGGCAGGACCAGAGCGGAGCAGAGTATGGGGAACAGGCATGAAAAGGCAGAGAGGAGAGCGGAGACTCTAGCAGGGAGTGGACAGGCAGAAACTTGGTCTCGAAAGTGGCCTGCAGTCATTCCTCAGATGCACCCCCACCCTGAGAGGTGGGCACGAGCCAGCTGGGCAAGCAGCGAGATGCACTGCCTGTCCTGGGCCCTCTTGGGCTTGGCCTGGCTTGGCCCTGGGCTGCCCGGAGAGGCAGGTGGGGCCAGAGAGGTTCTGAAGGAGCACATTACAGTCCATGGATCCCCATGGATGGGGTCTGAGACATTTCCGGTAGCCAGTCCCATTCTGGGGTCTTGTGCATCCTGTGGGATCCAACTGACTCGACTCAGAAGCCACCTGTAGAGAGACCACTGTCCCCAAACCTAGAAGACTTGGCACATACAGGATGGTGCTGGGATGCTGGACACCTGAACAGGGACATCTGTGGAGGTGACCGGGTCCGTGTATCCTCTGCACACTGACGTGTAGGAGATTTGGCCTGGTCCCTTCTCAGCATCTGTTCATCAGGTCCACTGTACTAATGGCCACCCTGCGTCCTGCTCCCGCACCAGCCTCCTATTGCCACACATCTTCACTCCACTCCCCAGGGCCTCTACTCACCCTGATCCAGGCTGTGGCACAATTGCTGGGTCCTCCTCTGCTTGGCTTAGCTGTCTCTTCTTCCTCGGATGCCATCCCTGGAGCCTCCTCAGAGGCGAGTTGACAGCCTCCTGGTCCCTGGCCATGAGTCCCCTGTCCTGGGTCCCACTCCTGACAGCATCTCCACTTTCCCAGCATGTGGCCAGCCCACCACCAAGCGATAACGACAGGAGACCTGCATGTGTCAATGTCACGCTGAGTCTTGTATATGTACAATCAGTAGATGCCAATCAAAAATAAAAGAAAATCAAAGGGAAGAAATCCAGCACGAGCCACAAAAAAGCCTTATTTATTTTATTTCCCCCATTATTTGAAACTTACACACTATCACTAAAATAATTTCTTTCATAGAAAGAAAAGAAAAAAAAAAAGGTAACACATCTGTTTGTCGAACTCCAGGGATAGCAGCATCAGAAATGAAATTAAGACCCAGAATGCACAATTCCAGTTGGAGGACGGGCCTGGCAGGTGGCCTCTTGTGGCCTTCAACGCGCTCCCTGGCTGTGTCCCTCCCTGCCTGGAGGGCGGGGACGATTCACAGTGGCAGAGACCAAGGAGAGCTCCTTGTGGACAGCCCTTGGGCATCAGCTGGATGGGCCCAGTGTCCCCTCACTCCCAGCCCAAGCAGAGACTTCAAAAGCTCTTGGATGTTGGCTGGTGGAGGCAGGTTTGGTCACCTTGGCCTCAGCAGCAGGCCTGGGGGTTTGGGGTTGGCCATGTGGGGCTGGGAGGGAGACCCTCTGTCTTGGGCTGCAGCTGCATGGCTGCCCCCGGAGCGCTCACAGAACTCATCTCTGAGCAGCCTGAGGGGCTGGGCACAGCCTCAGACCAAAACGTCCGCCAGGGCCCTCGGAACAGTGGCACATTCTCTGGAAGCGGTTGGAGGCCAGGGCAGAGGCAGACCTCAATGGGAAGCAGTCTAGGGATTCAGACCCCTCCCCAGCCACCCTCCACCAAGTCAGTTCTCCCAGGTCTGAGCGCATTCTCAGGGTTGGAGGTTTGGGGGACGCTGCAGACATTTCTCAGGAGGGGTCCCAGTGGGGAGAGTGGGAGCCCCTAGATGGAGAGAGGGTTGCATGGACCTTGGAGAAAGGCTCCCAGATCCCAGAAGCATGGAGCAGGGATCCAGCACCGCCTATGGGGTCTCTGCAGCTCGCTCCGTCGGGAGATGCTGCTCCGCTCAGGGGGCAGAAGAGGAGGGGGTAGTAGGCTGAGTCCCCCGCTTAGGAGCCTCGCCCCACCCTCAGGGAGCCGGCCCCATGCCAAGTCCCACCCACGGAAGCCCCCCTTCCGCCGGGAGCTCCACCCAGCCAGGGGGAAGCCCCTCCTCCGGGGGCCCAGCCCAAGAAGGTCCCTCCCTTCAAGCGGCGCGTCGGACGGTAGCTCCACCCCCAGGGAGGAACCCGCCCCGAAGCCCCGCCCCATCCAGAGCCCGCTCTACCGGAAGGGGCCCCACCCAGTCGGCAAGCTCCCCTCATTCACCAGCCGCACCTAGTCCAGGGCGTGGCCCCACCTGCCCGTGTCTAAGTCCTGCCCTGTCAGAGGGGAGCCCCGCCCCAGGTGGGAGCCCCTCCTCCAGGTCGGAACCCCGCCCGGTCCAGGGAGGAGCCCCGCCCCTAAGCAGGGGTCCGGCCCCTCTGGGAGCACCGCCCGCGGGTCTCGGAGAGCCGCCTACTTGCAGGTGTGCACGTCGTAGACGCGCGCGCACTCCTGGCAGCTGACGTAGCAGCACCAGTGGAAGACGCAGTGGCACTTCTCCCTGCGCCTCTCGGTGCGCGCGTTGTGGCCGCGGCCGCAGCACAGCAGGTCGCAGCCGTCGATGCCGTGCGAGCTCACGTTGCAGGTGCGGTCGCGCGTGCCGAAGGAGCCGGTCTCCGGGTTGGGCTCACAGAAATTGGGTGAGGCCTCGTAGTAGACCAGGTCGCGCTCCGTGGGCACCTTGAAGTAGGTGTAGCGCGGCCGCAGGGTCTCCACCCAGCCGCGCGACTCACGGTGCTTCTCCACCACCATCTCAGAGGCGCTGTCGTACTTGTCCTTGAGGAAGTCGCCGATGGCTCGGAAGTCGGGCTGCGACCACCAGCAGGTCTTCACCTCACAGCTGCCCGACAAACCGTGACACTTGCACTTGAGATGCATATGACTGGCGATGGCCTGCGGAAGCGCACATGTGAGCCAGGGTCTGCTCGACCCTCTGGAGCCTCTCGCCTTGCTCTTTGCCTGAACCCACCTGCTCCATAAAGCCCCCGGGACTCTTCATGCACCCCAGCACCACCCCTATAGTGACAGTGCTCCAGCCATAGGTCTGTCCTGCCAGATCCAAGGCATGCATGTCCTAGGGCCTGGGATACTCCCTCTGTGTATGTCCCTGGCCTGAGAGAGTCTAGTTACACGTGGAGAAGGAAGTCGAGCCCTGCGGGTCTGAGGAGGCACACTGAAAGCACGTGTCATGGTCTGGGGACGCCAGAGGGAAGACCTTCATCCTCGTGGGGCAACCGGAGGGCCGCCTGGAGTTGGTACTTAAGGACTGGGTGGCAGGGAGGGCTGGGAGTTTTGAGCAGGAACACTTGGAGGGACCCCTTTTCTGGCCTCTGGGAGGCGTTGGGGGCCTGAGGAGAAAGGGCAGGGCCTGGATGAAGAGTGTGTTCCCCAGATTGGCAATGGGCAATGCTTCCCTTCCCTGGGGGAAGGTGGAAGGCTGGGATTTCAGGAGGACAGTGGGAACCCACCTCCCTTTCCTTCTTTGGGGAAAGGGACACCTGACATTCAGAGCTGTGGGGGCACTGTTCATTGTGGCAGGCCCTGGTCACTCATGGCCCTCAAGATGTGGCCTGTCCTAATGGAGAAGTGCTGCATGTGCAGACCAAATGCCAGATTCCCAAGACTTAGTATAAGAAAAGGATGTAGAGTATCGCTTTCATCATTTCAATACTGAATGCATTCCTAAATTAACATGTTGGCTATATGGCACTGCTATGGTTTGGATGTGTGTGTCCCCCAAGGTTCATGTGCTGAAGCTTGGTCCCCAGTGTGGTGATGTGAAGAGGCGGTGAGGCCTAAGTTAGATGAGAGAAGTAACTTCTGATGTGACATAGTGAAGTGGGGTAACTATGGTTGACAACAAAATGGCTAGTGGAGGGGCTGGGGTTGTGGCTCAGTGGTAGAACTCTCTCCTGGCACACACGAGGTCCTGAGTTCAATCCTCAGCACCACATAAAAATAAAATAAAGGCATTGTATCCACCTACAAAAAATGGGAAGTGGAGAGTCTTTTGAATGTTCCCAGGACAAAGAAATCATCAATGTGTGAAGTGACAGAGATGCCAATGACCTTGATCGATCCTTACACACTGTATACATGTAATGAAATGTCACATTGTATCCCAAAATATGTGCAATTATGATGTGTAAATTAAAAATAAACATACATTTGAAAAGAAAGAGTTGAGAAGGGATCAGCTTATTGGGGACATATCCCCTGCTGTGTCTCTGCTGAGGGGCCTGCTCTTTCCCTACAGCTCACCCCCAGACCCCCTCCATGTGCGTCGGGATCCACCACCTTCTTATGGAAGGATGGTACTCCTGCCAGACTCAAGGCCCCCAAGCACGGGGCCTGTGATGTCCCTCCCTATGGATCCCCTTGGCCAACTCTAATTCTACAATGTCTGTGATGGAGGGAGAAATTGAGAAAGTCCTTGTGGGACCCTGGTTAGTTCTTGTCAGAGCATTTATGGAAGAGCAAGCCTGGGCCTCCTGCTCCCTGTCTCTCCATGAGATCTCTCCCTCTCACTGTACTCCCCCCATGGTGCCATCCACCATAAGTAACTCAGCCAAGGGGCCTTCTCACCATGAGATGGAAATCTGGTTCTCTGTCTCATCTCAACTCTCCCCCTTCCCACCCTAATAACTGCAGCACAATTTCAGTGAGATCAACATTCATTGCTGATGGTGTTGGCCCCGTGTGAAATGCCGTACTCCATGGAGCCATGTGATCTATTATGATGATTCTTTTCCCACATGACTCTTTTCTCATTGTCATTATTAATGTATCTGTCATTGATTCAGCCTCCAATTCTCCCTTAATTGTCTAAATGCCCTCTTCAGGATGTTCAAGCAGCTATCACTTCTATAAATTTCTTCTTCTTGGAGACATCCTTTTGCCAGAAGAGGTCTTCTGGTAAATTCTGTGAAATGTGTAGGTCTGAAAACAATGTTTTCTACTGCCGTAGGCTGTTCAATGGATAGTTTAGCTGGGTATGAAACTCTTGGTTTAAACCATTTTGTCCCTCAGAATTCTAAAGTATTTCCCTATTTTCTTCTAACCTTCATTGTTGTTCTGAGAAGTCTGATTCAATTTTGATTCCTGATCTTTTTTGTAAAACCCAACATTCTCCCTTAAAGTTAGAGGGTTTCCATATGTTGTAGGTTCTGAATTTCACAACAATCAATGTGCCTGGTGGGTCTTTCTTCTTTGCTATTCAGCCACTGATGGGGCTGTGTGGTCTAAAATCTCAGTTCTGGGGAAACTTCCTGATGGTGTGTGTGTGTGTGGTGTGTGTGCATTTTAATTAATTAATTAATCGATTGATCATTTTTGCCAAATTGCTCCTCCTTATATTCATCATTGTCTCTGTTGGGCAGACCCTCCACATTTTCTGTTCTTGCTTATTTTTCATCTCTTTGGCTTTTTCTCTGTCTTATGGGAAAGTGTAAGTCTCAAAAATCTTCCAAACTTTCTGCAGAGATTTTTTGAATTTTTTAAATTCATATTTTATATTTCTAATAGCTCTTTTTTCTGACTTTTATTAAATTAACATCCTTTTCCAGTGTCATGGATATGGTGTTTCATTTCTCTGGGGATACTGACAGTTTCTTGAAGTCCTCTTCTCTCCTTACTATACTCTTTTCCTTAAGTTCTGTTCTTGTTTGTGTGTTTTACTCTTTACTGTTGGTAGCAGAGGCTTTCTTCAGGTGTCTGGTGATCCCTGGCTGTCTGCACACACTGAAAGTGGTACACTGAGGAGCTTGCTAGAAATTCCCGTGTGTGAGGGGCATGGGTCAACCTCAGCACTCACTGAAGTATGATCTGGCTGCCTTATTTTGTTAGGGACTCCCCCCATCAGTGTCTTAAGCCTTTTTTTCTGGTGGGGTGGATTCCTGAGAGAGACTCTTGCCATCCTCCTGCCTGGAGGTTGATGAGGTTCTGCTGCTGAGCTGGGGTTTCAGGAGAGAGACGAAGGTCTGAACCTCACGTTTGGACACGATTTCCACGCTGGCAGCTCTCCCTCAGTTGTGCTTGGTGTCCCTGCTCACCCTTTTTGAAAAACACCCCACACTTCTGCCACATAAAGACGATGCTCCTGGTTACGGGAAGCTGGGCAGAGCAGCCAATGGGTATCAAATGCTTTTAAAACAGACTTTCCACCCCCCTTCCTGTTTCCAGTCCCTTCCAGATACCTGCCCCTAGAAATGCCACACTGCCCCTTAGACGTCTCTCACTACCTGCAGGAGACCCAGTCATGGCTCCTGGGTCTCTAGACGCGGAGGGTCCGTTTGGAGATTTATTCCCTGAAGAGAGCGAGCAGTGAAAATAGCCCTCCACATGGGAGTCCAGGCCTCTGCCTCTTTCTGAAACCCTAATAGGGACAGCAGAACCTTGTCACCTCCAGGCAAAAGGGGGAAGCTGTCAAGGTTTTGTTCCTGTCCTTTCCCCTTTTGTTTTCCCATCCTCTTGAACACCTGCTTACCCTTCCAGCCAGCCAGCCAGCGGCCACCACCGCCCTCCCTCCTGTCTCCCTGCCCGTGTCTGGTGCCTCCTGTGCCAGTCGTGTTGCAGAACTGCCCTGCTGGCTCTTTCTCCCTGGACGGTGCGGAGATCATGTAGCCCTCCCTCCAGCCCTCCCTCCTCCCTAGTGACCCCCGCGCACTGGCGGGCTTCTCATCCTGTAGGCGTGTGCGGGATGCTAGGAGCCAGGTGGACAGTGCATCGCTGGGCAGGAGGTGACTGACCTCCGTCTGGCCACCACAGACAGCCCTGTGCTGCGCCCCGGGCTGCGCCCCAGCCGCTGGTCCTGCTGAGGAAGCCCCCACTGCCCTAGGACCCTCGGTCCCGTGGACATACCTGGCGACCCGCCTCATTGTTGTGGCGGTTCATGGCGGAGCGGGCATCCGGCCGGTTCTCCCGGGCATCCGCGAACTCCCGAGACACCATCCCGCCAAACTCGATGTCCTCGCTGCAGCCGCCCCACTTCCAGCCCTCGCCCGGCGCGCCCTGGTGGCGGCTGCTGCAGCCGCAGATGGCGGCCGAGCCCTCTGCGCACGAGCGCGTCACCGCGAAGGCCACGCCGGCGGAGGCGATCGCGTGGACGAAGGCCGACTCCCGGGTGGCTGCGGAGAGAGGAGGGACGGGGTCGGCGGGCTGGCAGGAGGCTGGCGGGAATTGCGCCGGAGGGAGCGCGGAGTTCCCGCCGCCTGAGTCTGGCGTCCTGCCTGCAGGGTCTTTCTTCCAGTGGTTGGGCAGTCTCAGGTCTCACGTTTGTCTTTGGTGTGGTTTGAGTTTGGGTCCTCTGCGGCTGACCTCTAGTCCCCCAGCACCATCTATTGGAACGACTGTCCTTTCCCCAGTGTGCGTTCTTGGCGCCTGTTGAAAATCAGTTGGCTGTCAACGTGGGCTTATTCCCGGGACTCTGCTCTGCCGCACGCCCTGGTGTTAGTCTTCATGCCCACACTATGCTGTTTGGTCATGCTCTGTAGCACGACGGTGCTTAAAGAGTGGAGCCCTGTCCTCGGCCACATGGATGGGACTGGAGATCATCATGCTAAGTGAAATAAGCCAGGCACAGAAAGACAAGTAGCACACGTTGTCACTCATGTGTGGAAGCTGAAATAGCTGGTCCTATAGAAGTGGACAGTAGAACAGTGGCCACCAGAGGCTGGGGGGGCATTAGGAGAGGCTGGTCAGTGGGTACAAAATTGAGTGGCTCTGGGGTTGTACTGCATGAGAGGGTGACTGCAGTGAGCGATGATTGACTGAATACTTAGAAATAGCTAAGACAGGGACTGGGCATGTGGCTCAGCAGCAGAGCATTTGTCTGGTATGTATGAGGACCTGGGTTTCCATCCTGGGGGCGGCTAAGGGAGGATTTTTAAAATGTTTTCACTACAAGAAAGAATGAATGTTTAAGGTGATGGATATGCCAGGAACCCTGACTTGATCATTATACTCTTATTTAGGTATCAAAATGTCACAGTACCTCACAAATATGTGCAGTTATTCTATGTCAATAAAAGTAAATAAAATTAGGAGAAAGTTAAAAAATTGCACAAGGGTCTACAAACACATGCTCACCTCCCTCAGCAAGGAGCCGTGCAAACCAGAACCAACAGAGGCCCCACTTACACCCACAGGGACATCTGGGGTCGCAGAGTCAGAGAACAGCAGGGAGGAGGAGGGGACCAGATGCTGGCAGCAAGTCCAGAAGCTAAGCACATCCCCACCGAGTCGCCGGTCCCTCCTGGAGAAGCCCACAACTGCAGCAAGACAGGGCAAAGGCCGCACAGTGCTCCTGTGACAACCTCCAGTGGGAGGCCCCAGGTGTCCGTCAACAGGCGGCCAGAGGAGGAGCCATGGATGCCCATCCACGGAGTCCAGTCAGCAGTGCAGTCTCCCATCAGAGGCTCCAGTACCCACCACCACCACCACGTGAGAATAGCAAGTGAAATTTCAGAAATAAGGAGGCATAGCTTGGCATAGTGGCACAGGCCTGCAATCCCAGAGACTCGGGAAGCTGAGGCAGGAGGACTGCAAGCTCAAGCCCAGTCTGGGCAACTCAGCAAGATGCAGACTCAAGTTGAAAGCGGGGCTGGGGTTGCAGCTCAGTGGTAGTGTGTGTGCTAGTCTAGCACATGTAAGGCAGTGGGTTCCATTCTAAGCACCACATAAGATTCAGTGAATAAAATTAAGGAATTGTGTCCATCCACAGCCAAAAATATTTTTTAAGAAAAGAAATATAAAAAAGGGCTGGGGATGTAGCTTAGTGGGAGAGTACCCCAGGGTTCAATCCCTAGTAACACACACACACACACACACACACAAAGAAGAAGAAGAAGAAGAAGAGGGGGAGGAGGAGAAGGAGGAGGAGGAGGAGGAGGAGGGAAGAAAGACAAAAGGAAAAGAAGGAGGAAAGAACTCACAACTTTAAAGCACACCGCGGTCTGAGTTGTGTGGAGAGATCTCATCCGAGCCTGCCTGGTCCTGCCAGGTTTCCCTTCGTCCCCATCTATTAATTACTCAGCAGCCACCTCAGTTATCAGATTGACAGTGGCACTGCTGTGTCAAGTCACCCTGTTTAATAATGGCCCCAAAGAGCAAGAGAGGCAAAGCTGGCAAAGAGGACACGCCAGCTTCTGTGTGGAAAGGAGAGAGTGCTCAACCTGAATGAGAGGAAAGAAAGAGTAGGCTGAGCTTGCTCAGATTGGTAAGGACAGTCTGCCCGTGAAACCATGAAGAAGGAAGGAGAAATTCATGCTAACTTTCCTGTCACACCTCAGACTGCAAGAAAATAGGAACTCCACAGCTCATAAGGGAAAACTTGCCCCTCTATGGAGAGAGGCCACCTTTGGGTGACTTCTGTCTAGTGCATTGCTACGACGGCTTGATTTCAGCATTCGTGGCTATTACTGTCTCACTGTACCTTATTGAAACATGAAGCTCCATCACGGGTTTATATTTTATCTACAAAAAGTCAACACGGTTTACGGGGGACTGGTACCACCACGGTGTCGGCATGCACGGGAGTCTTGCGGTGGATCCCTGTGGATCAGTAGCTACTGTTGTAACAGGACCTCAAAATACCGTGCTGAGTGCAGGAAGGACGACTGACCACAGAAGGTCGGCTGGTCCTGGCCACCACCACCCTGCCGCCGCTCCACCTGCGGAAACCTGCTCTCACCGTCCCCTCCTCCACCCCTCACTCCAGGAACCTGCAAGGCCAGGCTGGGAGGGCTGCCTTTTCTGGAACTTTCTCAAGGCCAAGGCCTACAGTGCACACCCTGCCTGCCAGTGCCACAAGCCCCCAGCCTGGGCCCGAGGCCACTGAGGGCTAGAGGGACCAGCTGCCATGGTCCCAAGGGTGGCGTTGGAGCTGCCTGCTGTTCCATGATTCCTCCTCCAAACAGGGAAACTGAGGCTGAGGTGGGAAGTGACAGTAGTTTTGCAGAAGGGCAGCTGGGGACGACTGGAGTTTGTGAGAAGCTTGTAGGGATGGAGGGCTGGGATCCAAGGGAGGCAGAGGGCCCTCAGGGCACCCTGGGCTTTGCAGAGGCAGGTTGCCCAGCGGGGCTTCTCCAGACAGAATGGACGAGTGGGCGCCTCTGCCTCCTGGGTGCACCCTGGGTGGGAGGGGGGCACGTGGGCCCTGTTGTCCACCTGCCATCTGACATAGGTGTGCTAAGCACCTGCTGCACGTTAAGCATTGCATTCTGAGCTGGGGAAAGTGCCAGGAGCAAGATTGATGAGAATCCGAATGCTGATCAGCAGGGATTTTACAAACCTAGCTAAGCAACGCTCTGGGCTTGCTGGGCCACAGGCCTGTCGCCGGGCACTCGCACACCTGCCACAGGTTCTTCAGTGTCTCTGCAGTGGGCCTGGGGGCCCTTGAGCCCCACCGTTCCTTCCCTTTCTCTCCTTGGTACCCTGGGCTGTCAGGAGGAAGAATAGAGCAGGAGGGTCCCTCTGGGACGGGGAGGGGTGTGGATGGTCTCTTGAGCCAGGCCCCTTGTCCAGGGGAATGCTGAGGAGCACCTGCTGGGCAGAGGTTCCCAGAGGCCCTTGGGGTTGGAAGGCTGTGGCCTCCTTAATCCTACCTGGACATCCAGGGGCTTTGTCCCAGAGCAGGCAGGCAGGTTGCAGGCCCGCTTTCCCGCTTTCTGAGCTCAGTCCTGGGAGGTCAGCCTCAGGGGCTCCATGTGCCCCAAAGCCCAGGCAGGCCGGGGAACAGCAAGCAGCCACCCACACCTGCGAGGCTCAGCATGCATCCACACCACCACCACCCAAAGCAGGGCTCCTCCCAATCTCAGGGTTCACTGAGCAGAACGTGTTTGGGCTGGTGGCTCCATGCCACTTTTCCCCTGGCTGATGAGTTGCAGCCCTCCTGGGTCCCTCTGGGTGACTCTGGTGACCCTTTCTGTGGATCTGCCCACACTCCCTGGATGGCCGTTTTCAGGTCCCAGCGGCTCTGTCACTTCCCCAGGGATCTACCCAGAGCCTGGGCAGCCCCTGCATCCAGCCAGGAGCCCAGAAAGGAACTGGCCACTCTCTCAAGTGGGCCCTGGGGCCTCCCAGCCCATTCTGCCCTTGCAGGCACCTCTCTGTGAATTCCTTCTCTGTGAGTCTGTCTCCCACCTGGAGCCCAGAGAGTTTCCTAATTGGGTTTGGCACCCCCAGCTCCACCTGACTCCTCTGACCCCTCGATCCCTACACACATGTGCGCGCGCACACACACACACACACACTTGCGCCAAGTTCTTTGTCCAAGGCCAATCTGACCATGTGGTACTTCCCAAGATCTGCAAGGCTGTCCCCTTGCTGGACCCTGCTTTTCCTTCAGTCACTGCTCCCTGTCCTCCCTGGCTTCAGGCTGTGCCTGCCACAGTCCTACTAGGGGGCAGCAGCCAGGGTCCTGGGGGTGGTCTGTAGCTGGTATGGCCCGACGGCCTCCAGGTCTCCCAGCTGGAGAGGGCCCTCCTAAACCAGCCTCGGTCCTCCTCAACTGGACCTACACTGCTCCTGTGATGTGTCCCCAGTCTGGACACTTCCTGGGGCAGGGACTGTGTCCTGCTCACCTTTTATTTCTAGTTTGGAACAAGGCTACTCCTTAAAGGCTGTGGGGTCAGAGGAAAGGGTAGGAGCCCTGGGGTGGGCAGTGAGCCTACCCTCAGCAGGCCAGCCCCTGCCCCTCTGAGGTACCCAGCTCATGGTACTGGGCGAACCGTGTCCTCTGGTGGACCCAGGACAGTCCCCTGCCAGATGGCCACTTCCTCACATGTTCCTAAGATGCCTGGGAGGCCCCCTTGCCCGTTCTCCTTTCCTTGTGCGAATTCTCTGTTCACGAACAGGCCTGGAGTGGCCTTTCCAGGGCCAACACCCTGAGTAAGCACATGCCAGTGTGCCCCACACCAACCACTTCCCTCCTGCCCTCCATCCGACAGGGCCCCATCCTCATTCTATCTCTATTTATTTTTAAAAATTGTGTCTTATTTTATTTATTTACTTATTTGCAGTACGGGGGATTAAACCCAGGGGTGCTCTACTACTAAGCTGCACCCCCAGCCCTTTTCATGTTTTGAGACAGAGTCTTGCTCAGTTGCCAGGCTGCCCTTGAACTTATGATCTCCTGTCCTGGCCTCCAGAGTCTCTGGGATTGCAGGGTGGCTACCACACCTGGCCTTATCCTATCTTTCAAGGACCCGAGATGCTCCCTCCCTGCTCCTCTGGGGTGGGGGCTGGGCATCCTTCCCTCCTAACTCTCTGGGCTTGGTATCCTCCCCTGCTGTTCCTAAGCCTGGGTTAGGAACCCTGAGCAGGTGGCCTGTGGGCTTTTGGGAACTTGGCTTTCCTGGGAGGGGCAGCCCAGAGGCAGCATCTAACTGGCCTCCTGACACACAGCACATTCTGCTTCTCCACCTGCCCACTCTCACTCCCAGTTTTGGGAACCTTCTCAAGGCTGACACCCCAATCCCTGATAGCCCTGCCCCGCCAAGCAAACCCACCTCTTTTGCAGAAGCTGGCTCCCAGTTAGCCCCTGCCCCCTGCCCTTCTCTGTCTTCTGGACAGACCCTGAGAGATAAGGGGAACCAGGGACCAGAGCTCTCTGGGCCTTGCCCCTGCCCTGCCCAGGGCAAGGGCTTGGAGATCCTTGCTTATCAGAACTTAGGCAAATAGTGCAGGGCCCGCAGACACACTTGAGGGCAAGGGTGTGCAGGGGAGGGAAGGTGGGGCTCAGGACTTAAGACCCAGGGGAGGGACCTCATTCTTGCTTGGCTCTGTCACCAGGGAACTGAGCAGTTCTCCCTACTGAGCCTCAGTTTTGTCTGATGTCAGAGGAGGAGGTGAGGCTCCTTCCAAAGTCAGGGCTAGCCAAGCTGAGGAAGCCCTGACGCTGGCCTTCACCTGGCTCAGGAAGAAATGCAGGTGCCAGGTCTCTGCAAACAGGTTCAGACCACTAGGACAGAATTCCCCATCTACGAGGCCATCCCAGAAGCTGCAGGCTTTAAGACACAGGCCAGAGAAGTGAGAGTTCCCCCAAGACACTGGTGGATCACGGAGAGACCTGTATCTACGTGCTGGAGACCCCAGCAGACGCCACCCTGAGCAAGGGATGACGTCAGCATTCCCAGCCGCGGACAGGTACCACGTGACTCTGAGGCATCTGTCACAATCATGGCGTCACCTTCAAGGTGTTCTCGCCAATGCACAGCCTGCCTCCCACCATCAGAAGACCTCCCTTGAACCCAAATTGAGGGTCTTCCTACAAAATACCTGGCCATGTCCTCAGTGGTCCCAGGGGCAGGGTGGAGGAGGGAAGGGCAGAGGAGCCTGGGCAGTGTGGTGAAAGGACCAGCAAAGGACCTGAGATGGGATTTCTGGACAGAAAAGGGAGGTTGGTAGAGGAGCAGGGCCACCTGAGCCTAGGCAGGCTCCCGTCGTAGTTAGCTCAGCACAGGGGACTGAGTGCGGTCACTCCTGTGCCGCCGAGTGGGGGCCTGGAGGAGGGCAGAGCTTCTGCAAGTCTGGCACTACGTCAAAGTCAAAGGTTAGAAAGCACCCTGCAGTGCCCAGAACGCCCCGTGCCACCCCACAGCACAGGGGCTGGGCTGGTTCCCCCCAGGGGTCTGGGGAGGGCAGGCTCAAGGGCTGGCAACCCCCTGAGGTGGTAGCAGAATGCATGGGTGCTTCTGGGAGGAGTGTGTGTCACTGGAAAGAGCATCCATTGCCAAGACCAGATTTCCTCAGGGGGTTGCAATAAGCAGGAAGTCAATGACCCAGTCCAGAGTAAGCTCCTTCCTGGAGTTGCTGGGGACAAGGCTTCCCTGAGGTCCCAAGGAGGGCAAGGCAGCTGCCTTCATCACAGCCAAGTTCTTGGCTACAAATAACACCTTTGTTAGACATTTCCACTTATGTCGACACAACAGAGGACCTGTGGATGTGTGTGTGGTGGGGGTGACACCATCTGGCCATCACTCCAGAGAGCAGGAGGACCTTTCCAGTCTGCGTGAAAAGGTTTTATTTCAAATGGGCTGCTGGAGGTCAAGGGGATGGGGAGGAGGCTGTGGCTGTGGGACCAGAGCATTTAGGCCAATGCTGACCATTGGCCAAGCCACTCAAGGCAGAGCCTGGGTGAGCTTTCCAGGCTATGGAAAGCTTGTTCCCTTTAGACCCTAGACTCTTCCAACATGGTGGTCAGGTGTCGGGAAAGGAAGAAGTAAGGAAAATATGGGGTGACATTGTTCCATCAGAAAAATGAATGCCACTCAGGGAACTATCTTCCCCAGCATTTGCTAAAGTTTCATTTAGCAGTTATCAAGTTCAAGCAAAGTATCAATTATCTATCCTTCCTGCCTTCTTTCCATACACCTACCCACCCATCCATCCATTACCCACCATTCACCATCCATCCATGTGTATCCGTCACTCACTCACCGTCTGTTCACCATCCACGGATCTATCCATTCATTCACTCATCCATTCATCTGTCCACCATCCATCCAACAATCCCTCTGTCCATTCACCATCCTGTCCTCCAACTTCCATTCACCCAGTCATCCTCCCTCCAGCCACCCACCACCCATCATCCGTCTATTATCTATTCTATACATTTTGTGTTCCAGATTCCATTCATCCAACCATCATCCACCCATCTACCTACCATTCATTCATCCATTCATTGATCTAGGATCAGAGAGTTCATTATGAGCAAGGTGCAGGGAAGCTCCAAATCCAGCCACAGCCTGGACAGAGTCCTCCCTGAGTCCTCCCCTGCTTCAGGATGCTTGGAGCACAGGACATATCCTTGCTGGAACTCTTGAAACATGGGGACGGGCCTTGAGGAAGTTCTGGGGATGGTCCTAGAGAACATGGCAACCGCATCCAGGTAGCACCGGCCTTCACAACACCCCATCTCTCACCTGGCACATGCAAAGGTTAGGGTGGGCAGCAGTGGCCCCAAACGCACCGAGCCTCTTCCTCCAACCATCGCTCTCGATCTCCACCAGGCTCACTCTGAGCTGGGATAGAAGGAGGACTCAGTATTGGAGTCCATCCTTGGGCCATAATAATACTTAGACTCGGGGGGGCCTCTAGGCCACCTGGGCATGGTCCTGGCTGCTCAACCTTGGGTCACTTGGAAGGAACCCCCACCCCCAACAGATCAATCCACCGGGCCCTGCAGGTTTCCAGAACTCCCAACGGCGGGTCACCCCTTCCTGAGCTAGTGCCACAGCGAGCCAGACTGGGAGGACCAGAAGCCGCCAGGCAGACAGCGCAGGCGGTGCGCCCCAGCGGGTGCGCGCTGGCGGCCGACGCCCCGGCGCCTCTCCTCCAAGCTGCCCACCTTCCCTCCTTCCCGCGGCCCCTCTCCAGGCCGCGGAGGAGCCTGGCGGCCCGGAGGGGGTGTCGCGGTGGCATTTGGTAATCACACGGCGGCACAAAAGGCCCCGGAGTCACCTGAGAGCGGAATGCGCCCGCGCCCCAGCGTGGCCGCGGCCCCTGACACCGCCCGGCGGCCCGCGCGGCCGGACGCCTTGCTGACCCGCTGGGGCTGATGAATCCGGCTTTGTGCCGCACTGTCACGCCGCGTTAGGCCCACAATGGCCGGCGATATTTTATATGAATTTCCCCCTGGCCGGTGATTAGGCGATCCCCGGCCAGTCATAGCAACCTGGAAGTATGCGCTGCCCGCCGGGCCGTCGGGCGCGAGGGGAAATCCCTATTCAGACGCTTTAATTCAACACCCCGAAGGGCGTGTGAATCGCCAACAGCATTTTCACTTTTCCCTTGTGCTTAATCTTGTCGTCGTCGCGGGGACATTGTGCTCAGAGCCGGGCGCGGCGGGGTGTCGGCCGGGGTCCCCCTCCCACTGCGGAGAGTTAATGATATACCGGAGAGGCCCCTGGAGCCAGGGAAGCCCCCACCCCCAAGGCGCCGTGAATGGCAACACTTTCGGATGGGAGGGGTCAGGGGTCGCAACCTGGATTTGGGGAAGCCGGTTCCCTAAAGAGCTGCCCTTTGGTCCCCGCCTGCCTGCGCACTCGGGCTCGGGATGTTCCGCGACGGCCCCTCCCCTTGCCGGCCCTCTGGGTAGGCTGTGGACACACAGGGCGGTGCAAGGACCACCCCCTGAGGGGCTCCGGATGTTGGAGGCACTCGTCAGGAAGGGGCTGTGCCCTGGAGCGAGGGCGGCTGGGCTGCCCCTACGTGCTCAACCCAAAGCAGAACAGGGTGTAGATTTGGGAGACGTGGGGGTGTGTCTCTGGGCAGACCAAGGGCACAGACCGGTAACCTGACACCCATACCCCCGAACCCCCACCCCTGCCGCCCTTGAAGCTTGAGGAACCTACCGGCGTCTGACCAGCATCTACTTTAGTGGGGGCAGTCTGGAGGTTGTTGGAGATGGGGACAGCCACCACTCAACAGGAGGCAGAACGGGTGGGCTGCAGGCTCTGTCCAAGTGGGTGAGGTTCCGGTGGGGACCCTGTAGTGAGTAAGGGCTGCCTCTGCCAGCAGGGAGCCCACAGGGGCTGCTGGGGACCAGGGTAGGAGAAGTGCCCCCAGAGCAGGGGTAGGGAAGCAAGCCTTGCCAGGCCCTCCTGCAGGAGGGAGCTGCCAGGAACCAGGGCCTACAGAACTCCTGCGAGCAGCTGCCATCAGGTGGGTGCAGGCTGAGGCCCAGCATCCAGGGGTCCAGATCCCCCATCCCCTAGGTCCCTGTAATTCTTCTCTGAGGTGCAAATGTCCCACCCAGCCAAAACAAAGACTGGCTCCCCGAAAAGCCACATGCCACCCACACCCCGTGTGCTGGACCCTGGGTTGGCACATCCACCGCACTGCCCACTGGGCTTCTCCCAGGCACGGCTGCTGCTCTCCTGATGGCCGTCCTGTGGGTGCAGGCCCTGGGGCTGACCAGCCTTCCTTGGACAGACCTGCCATGCCTCTGTGCTTACAGCCTCCCCACTGGCTTCACCTCGCCAGAGGTCAAGAGAGGGTGTCAGCTGGCTCAGGCCCTCCAGGTGTCCAGGCCCTGCCTGAAGGGAGAGATAAGCTGCACCAGTCTCCATGCTCTCAAAATTCTTCAAATGCTTTTCTGCCCAGAGGTAGGCTGGATAGCTCTGCTGCCTTTGGACAGAAGAGGAGAGAACTCTTCAGAGCCCACCGGCTCGGCTGCTGTGGCTGAACCCCATGTCCCAGGCACTGGTGCTTCCCCAGGCTGTCCCAGGCCAGGTGGACCAAGGGCAGATGGGACTAGAAACAGAAAGTGTGCATGCATGGCCCTTCCTTTCTATTCCACAAACCGATGCAGTGCACACAATGTGAAGGTGTGCCTGTGCACGGTGGCATGCCCTCACAGCACACACCGTCACGCACATGCGTGTGCCACACCCGCAAGCACAGCATAACACATCCACACGCATGCCCATGCACACGACACACCCACACAAGCACACACGTGCACACACATGCACACATTCACAAATGCACTTGCACATCCACATGAGACACATACCTACATGAGACTCATGCAGGCACACATATACATGCACACACACACAGTACACGTGTGCACGCATGCACACTTGCACACAGGACATGCTCAGGTGCATTCTCACATGCACACTTGCATGAGCTGGCCACTCTCACAGGTTGGTCTCTCTGTTCAGCGAGGCCACCTCAGCAGGGTGGCCAGGCATCCCCCTGGTCTCTGCTACAAAGCCCGGGCGTGAACTTTGACATGATTAGGGTCACCCTGACCCTAATCCAATCAGATTGATTACTGTGAGCCAAGTTGAGCCTGGAGGCTGGGGGGAGGTAGGCAGGGTCTCCACAATGGCTTCCCTAGCTGGCCTCTCTCTGGGCACCTGGAGGGGCCTACTAGGAATCCTGCTGTCTAATCCCAGCCTCCTCTTTCCTATTTAAACCAAGCAGTGAGGGGTCCCTGTTCATCCAGTGGGAAGGGAGGAGGGCGAGAGAGTCTGGGAGAACAAGGACAGGGAGGGAGCCTGAAGGAGAGGGAGGCAAGGGAGTGGGAGGGCGGGGAGAAAAGGGGCTGCAAACTGGTGGAGCTCAGACGTGTCTGTAGAGGGGCAGTGCAGCCCGTGCCCACCCAGTGGGAAGGAAGTGCCCACAGTGGTGGGGAAAGCGTGGTGGGATGCTGAGGCTAGACAGCCGGGCTGCAGCCCACAGGCAACTGCTTAGAAGTGAAGGAAGGGACACAAGGGTCAGGGGTTGCCCTGTCCTCCAGTCGGAACCCAGCATGCCTGTTCGCCCCCCAGGGCAGGACCAGATGCCAGCAGGAGTTTCCTGGCCCTGGGGAGCCTGAGAAATCCTCAGTAGCTGCAGACCCTTCACCCTCTCCCCAGACAGCCTCGGAGGTGAGGGGTAGGTCCCTGGAGTCCTAACCCACTTGGCCTCCACAGCACCCGCACTGCCTTCCAGGAAGAAATTAAGGCCAATGCAAATGGAAAGAGTCTGTGTTCATGGATCTGAAAGCTGAATGTTGATATGCCAGTACTCCCCAGCTGACCTGCAGACCCCACAGGATCCCTAAAAATCCAGTCTTTTTTGCTAAAACTGGTAAGTTAATTCTAACATTCCTGCAGAGCTGTCAGAGACCTCGAATAAACAGAACAATCTTGAAAAAAAGATCAAACTTGGAGGCCTCACACTTTCTGCCTTCAAAACGTGCTCCGGAGCTCCAGATACCAAACTGGCACAGCACCAGTGTAGAGTCAGGCAGAAAGACCAGTGGGACAGAAGAGGCACCCCGTAAGCCAAGCCAGCTCAGACTGGACAAGGTGCTGAGACCACCCAGCGGGGGATGAGAGTCCCCGCAGCATTGGGGCTGGAACCGCTGGGTTTTCACCTGGAAAGGAAAATCCATGCCTCACACCACACACAGAATCAGCTCAACACAGATCCGAGACCCAAAAGCAGGAGTTAAATCTGTAAGACTCTTACAGGAAAACTTAAGGAGAAGAAATCTTTGTGATCTTGGATTAGGCAGTGATGCTCAAAACCAAGCAGGAAAAAAACAAAAACAAAAACAAAAAGAACATGATTTGGACTTCATCAAAATTAAAAATTTTTGTGTTTCAAAGGAAACCCTGGGGAGAATGAAAAGACAATCCTCAGAAGGAGAGAAAACGTGTGCAGATCGGGTATTGGATGATGGCTCCGTATGCGACTAAACAAGGACTCTCAGAACTCAAGCGCAAAGGAGGCAACACCATCAAAACGTGGGTGGAACTGAGCGGGCATTTCCCCAAAGAGGCCTAATGAAGGCTGGAGAACGGTCCTCGTCCTCGGGCCTCCAGGAAACCCAAAGGAAAAGCCCAGCAAGACACCTCTTACCTAACAGGAGCTCAGAGCAGAGCAAAGGCCAGAACAGCAGGGGCTGGGGAGGCGGCGTGGAGGTCGGAGCCCTGGTGCCTGGCCGCAGAACACGACCCAGGCAGACGCTTTGCAGAAGCTGTTCCTCAAAGGCCAGCAGTCCCCAGTGGCCAGCCGCGCTGCCCTGGCTGTGTGCTCCAGGGAACTGAAAACATACCGCCATGCCAAAGGGGGCCTTGTGGACAGTGGGCAAGCAGAGAGAACAGCCAAATGCCCACCGACAGCCCAGTGGTGAGCAAAGTGTGGTCCAGCCACACGGGAATGCAACCCGGCCCTGAAGACCAGTTCCAGGGCATGCGGGGCTCCAGATAGGGACACGTTGGCAGGCTCCATCGGCAGACGGAGACGAGACCAGTTCAGGACCTGATGCTACCTGCCGACTCTGGGGTTTGCGTTCACCGAGCTGGTCCCAAAGTCAGTGTGCAGTCTAGGACCCAGTGCGCAGCTGTGCCTGTCCAAGGCAGCGGTCCAGTCCAGACCCTGGCAGGGGTGCTCCCCAGGCTCAGTCTTGGGGCCAGACTTGCTGTGAGTGGCAGCCTGTAGGAGCTCGTCGTCTGCTCCCTGCCGCCCCCTCACTGTCATGGGGTCACAGGGCCATCCTCTTTCCTGGCCCAGGGGCAGAGGTTGTGGAAACACGTAGGTGTCCCCCCTGCTCCCGAGACACCCTGACTGTGGGTGTGCCCCCAGGCTCCCCAGACGGCTGCAGGGCCGCTATGGAAGGATGGCATCCCTCCCTGACCCCACTCCACACACCTCCGTCCACCACCTGGGGTGGCGCCCAGTGAGACAGGCGTCCTGCTTTCTTCCCAAATACCCACCGTTTCCTCCCTTTTGGGGAAGGGGAGGCCCTGGGAACTCACCTGTCTCTGGAGTCTCACACCCACCTGACACTGCGCCCTGTGTGGGGCCGCTCGGCAGCAGCACGCACCGCACACATCTCCCTGCCCAGGCCACCCACCACCCCACGCATGCACACGTTGACCACACATGCCTTTGTGCACACCATTTTGCACGCAAATGCATGCACAGCACGCTCCAGGGCAGGTGTGCACGCCACATCATGCACCAAACCACACGCACATGTGATGATTGTGTACAGCCAACACACACACGTGCACACCCTATCACATGTTTGCACACACATGAACTACACGCACACATCACACTCAAGTGCACGTGCACACGCTTACACAAACATGCACCCCCCACACACTGACACACCTGGTGAGCCACATGGCCCTGGGGACCAAAGGCCTCCATTTCCGGAACAGCTGCCCCTTGGGAAGCAACATGTGATCACCTGACCAGCAGCTCGTGAAGCCGCCAGCTGCGTCATTCCCCCGTTTCACTGACCAGGACGCTGGCACTCCAGGAGGGGAGTGCCTGTCCTTCCAGGGCACGAGGAGGCCACCCCAGGCACCTAGCTCAGGTCTCTCCCTGTACTTCCAGCTAGCCTGCCATCCTGACCTGCTGCCCCACCAGGAGTGGGGCATGGCCACGCCGGGGTGTCGGGCTCTGGAGGTTCAGCCCTGGACGCATCCCAGCCAGGCGGCACCAGCTGTACACGGGGCCTCCCCAGCTGGCCTCCACCAATGCCGGGGCCCTCGGGGCTGGCTCCTCCCCAGACACCTCACCCTCTGTCCTCTGCGTCCAGCTGCTGGGCCGCAGCAGAGCGTTTGCTCCTTCTGGAGGTTATCGGACAAGTACGTGCAAGGTGGGCTCCCCAGCTTCGGCAGGGTGGGGTGCCCTCCCACACGCAGCGGGAGAAAGTCAGTGGCGGGGCCTGGTGGACTGTGCAGCTGGGCCAGGGAAGCAGCGCCCACTGGGAGGGGAAGTGGGCTCCTGGCAGCCCGCCCCCCGGTGCCACGGCAGGAGGAGCTGCGCCTCAGGTCTGAGGAGCAGCCGAGGGCCTGGCGGACAGGCCAGGGAGTGCGTAGTCCACTCGGGCTGCCTGACAGACACGCTGGCCCCGAGATCTGGAGGCTGAAGCCCAAGGTCACAGTGAGTCCCACCCGGTGAGGCTGCGCCAGCTCACGTGGCCCTTTCACTGTGTCCTCACCCGGTGGAGGGCAGGGGCTCCAGGGCTCCCTTTGTAAGGACACTGCT
Organism: Glaucomys volans; assembly: GCA_020662805.1. Classification (NCBI taxonomy): domain Eukaryota; kingdom Metazoa; phylum Chordata; class Mammalia; order Rodentia; family Sciuridae; genus Glaucomys; species Glaucomys volans. The sequence goes on from JAJEJO010047359.1 coordinate 73,544, forward strand.
CCCGTCTAGTGACCTCATCCCCTCGTCACTGCTCCGCTGAGTTCTGAACTGTCGGGGAAGGGCAGTGTCCACACAGGTCTCCTCTGCCACCTGGCAGCGTGCTAGGGCGTGTGGGGACCCTGCGGCCACGTCCCGCACAGCAGTGCAGGGCGAAGCCTCCCGCCAGGGGACCCAAGGGTGTCCACTCTTGCCACTCAGCAGGGCCCTGGGGTCTGAGCCAGAGGGGTTAGGTCGGAAAAGAGGTTAGGGTAGGCGATCCTGCCTCTTCATGGCTGCCCTCTACCCACACCTAGAAGATTCCAAGAGGTGAACAGCGAGCACACACCTGTGCGCACACACACACACACACACAC
>JAJEJO010047359.1:74296-109248 GCA_020662805.1 Glaucomys volans
CACACCACACACAGCACACACACACCACACACACCACACACAGCACACACCACACACACACACCACACACACACACCACACACAGCACACACACACACACACCACACACACACACACCACACACACACACCCTTCACAGTGCCATTAGCAAACCTGCAGTCTACAGGATGGAAACACAGAAGCCCTTCCCGGGGGTTTGTGGGCACTGGGGTTGACCCGGGTGCTGCTCCCCTGAGCCACATCCCTAGCCCTTTCTACTCTTCATTTTGAGGCAGAGTCTTGCTGAGGCTGGCCTTGAACTTGGTCTCCTGCCTCAGCCTCCCGCGTTGCTGAGATCACGGTGTGCACCACGGCACGTGACAAAATGTCTCTAAGCTCAGTAAAGAACAAGCTGAAGGGGACTGAGGGAGCAGCTCCATTTACCATTGCGGCAGCAGAATAAAGTCTTGGGAACATGTTAACCTCTGAGGCGCGAGCCGTGTCCTGAGAACCTCCGCGCACCACGGGGCACAGAAAGGCACTCCATCCCACCCTTGCAGGGGACATGCCGGGGCCGGCAGGCAGGACCCGCCCACAGCAGCCCACAGCTGTGCTCAATCCCACCAGAAGCTCAGCTGACCTTCCGCGGCAATGGAGAATTGCATAGAGTTGCACCGAGAGCGACACTGGCCAAATCCCACTGTCATGTGGTGTGTGTGCCTGAATATGTGATAACAGGCCCACCAGCATGTGCTACGATAATGCAGCAACCGGAATAAAGTGGGGAAGCAGAACTGCAGGGACCCCACGCAGCCAAAAAGATTTTGGGAGAGAAATCCAAAGTTGGACACACACCTCCCAGAACATGCTCCAAACCCCCAGCAATCCCAACAGTATGGTATTCACAGAAATACAGACACGTGGGCCAATTCCACTCCATCCACCAGGGCGCCAAGGTCATTCAAGGGGGGGAGGCACAGCCTTTCCAACAGAAGGTCCTGCAAGGACAAGATCCCAATGCAGAGCAGTGCGGCCGGAGCCCACTTCACAGCAAGTCCATGAGGAAGCTCCAAAGACCTCTCTCACATTGCCCGAGGGAAAGAGGGAAAGCACAGCCGTACGTCTTTGCGAGTCAGGGTCAGGAAATGCCGACTTGATAGGACATCTAAATTAATTGGACGTCACCAAAGGTAACTCTTTTGTGCATCAAAGGCCACTGTCACAAAAGTGACAGACAATGGAAGGGAGTGTCTGGAAGTCAGATCTGGTAAGTGTCTAGTGTTCAGAATCTGTGAAGAGCACATGTAAGTCAATGACAAGAAGACAGATGATTCAGTCGAACAACGTGCCAAGGACGTGACGTCCCTTCAAAGACGATACACAGAAGGCCAATGAGCACAGGTGCAGGCGCGACCCACTGCCACCGGCCTGCACGAAGGAGACACAGCCGACGCCCCTCCACACACACCAGGAGGCTGACAGGGAAGACGGGTGTTGCTGAGGACGGGAGGATTTGGGGCATCACCGGTGGGAATGCAAAATGGTTCAGGTGACCGTGTGGAGAGCATCTGGCAGCTCGTCGAGAAGCTAAGCACAGAATCAGCAAGTGACCCAGCAATTCCACTCCCGAGTTTGTTCCCCAAAGATTCAAAGCATTCAAGGAAATGCTTGCGGAAGAGTGTTCTCAGCCGCACTGCTCACAGGAGGGTAAAGGAGGAAGCAACCTGGTGTCCTCCAGCTGGGGACAGTGTGGAGCCTCTCCATCCACCAAAAGCAGCCCAGGGCTGGCGTCTCCTACAGGCGCCCAGGGAAGGCCACGCTCGGGGCTGGATGATCATGCGCTAGGAACGCCCACGACAGCAAAGCCCAGAGGCACAGGCAGAGGCCAGAGGCCACGGGGCTGGAGGCAGAAGAGGACCGGAGGGCCACGCCAGGGCATGGGTCTCCTTTAGGGCGATGAGAACATTCTGGACCTGGAGGCCGTGGCTGCACAAGTCCACGACTGTGCCGAGTGCACCAGGGTCAGACGCCCAACAGTGATTCCCTTACGTGGTTCTCCTCGGTTTTTAGAAAGAGCCACAGAAACTCCATTTCGTATGCGTTCTCCCTCCCATGATCCCCCGTCTCCACCCCCTCTCCACCTTCGTCTTCGGGTCTGTTTCCCTTTGTCTCTCTGCCTGTCTGTCTCTGTCTCCGAGTCTCTCTCTGTTTCCCTACCTGTCTCTCCCTGTCTCTGTCTCCTTGTCCCTTTGTCTCAGTCTCTATCTTTGTCTCTCTTTGCCTCTCTCTGTCTCTGACTGTTTGTCTCTCAGTGGTCTCCGATCTCTGTCTCTCTGCCTCTGTCTCTCTGTCTCTTCCTCGTCTCTCTCCCTGTATCTGCCCTGAGATCCAGACCCCAGGCTGTTAAAGGCCTCCTGTGGAGTAAGCCCTTTACGGTGTCCAGCTGGGCTGGCTGGACGCAGGCAGCTGCAGCCCTGACCGGAGGCTGGGCCGGCCGCGGTAATGACGGCTCTAACCACTACATTATAGGTTAATTTGCTCTTTGGCAGCAGCTAACCAACACCCAGCCCTCCCACCGTCCTCTCTTCCCAGACCAACCCACAGCCCCAACTCCTCCCTTCCCGGGGCTTTCTCCAAGAGGCCCTGGCTCCTGGAGGAGCCTCGCCGTCCCTGGGGAGGAGGAGGAGGCGCACCCACACCCTTCGCCTGCTGTCCCCAGGCCAGCCCACCCCCCAAGCTTCCCAGGCCCCAGAGGACAGCAGGGGGGCAGGCCAGGTACCTTTGTCCAGCACGGGCCCGAAGATGGCCAGGCTGTCATCCACAGTGGTGCAGTTCCAGCGGCGGCCACGGAACTGGTGCTGGCACTCCTGGATGCCCAGCTTGACGCCCTCGGCCACGCTGGGCATGACCTCCACGTAGTTCCTGCAGAAGCGCAGCTGCTTGGGCACCAGGCCTGGGATGCTGGCGCAGAGGACGGGGTGTGTGCTCAGGGAGGAGTGCTGGGGCCCCACGGCCAGAGACCTGCAGGAGGACAGGCGGTCAGGCCAGCCGCAAGTCAGCAGGGCACTTCTGCTATAAAGGGCACCCGATATCAGGGAGGAGCCAGGACCCTGCCCAGCCGTGTGCCTGACACAGCCCAGAACCGAGCGACGTGGGTGATACGGGCCTGCCCTCCAGCCTGGGAATGCAGGGATCGGTCACATCAGGACCCAGCTGGGGCCCCAAACCTTTGGAGAGCGCAGACTAGAATCACTGGCCACTAAGGAGCCTTGGAGTGGACCTCAGAGCAGGTGGCCCAGGTCTGTGCAGGGGCTTCCTAGGAGGGACAGCTAAGGGTCCAGGAGGAGGAAGACCAGCTCCTGGGGTAGAGGCATGATCCAGGGCAAGAGCCACATGAAACCCATTCCTGCCGATGTTTGGCTGTTCACTCCAGAGATACAAGACGTGTGCCTCTAAGGGGTGTTCAAAAGCACAGCGCCATCGCACCCACAGGTGGGGACCGGTCCCTGGGTCCTTCGAGGATGCCAAGATCTGCAGACTCTCTGGTCTCTTGCATGAAACGGCACATGGTTGCCTATGACCTTGAGCCCCCTCCAGGTCACAGTAATGCCGACACAACGTGACACTGTGCAGATGGGCTACGCGGTCTCATTCAGGGTAGGACAGGGAGAAGTCTGCACACGGGCCAGCCCTACAAAATTGCACCTTGATTTAAAGGAAAGATTTGCCAAGTCCTGTGGGAGAAGGGTGGGGACGGGAGGAAGAGAAAGAGGCTCCAGTGGGTCCGCCCACCTGTTGACGCGGCCACCCCGTCCGTTGCCACCCCGTCCGTTGCCTCCAGACTCCCCTCCTGGTGTCATGCTGCCCTGTGTGCAGGACACTGCAGGTCACGTTGCTCTTCACTTCGTTGCTGTGGGGTCTGCCAGTGGGCAACACCTGCCGAGCTTCCCCACACGCCCCTCCCCGGTGGGCACTGGAGCTCCTGGGTGCAGGGGGGTGGCACCTCTAGTCTCAGGTCACTGGCCTTGCCCCTCCAGGCCCCAGCCCTTCTCTCTTAGGTCCAGCTCGGGGCACCTGCCCTGTGGAGATGGGAATGGCTCACGTTTCCCACTCTGGGTACAGACCATGGAGACCTCCCCAGTGTCCGTACTAGTGCTGGACGAGCCATGCTGTGTTCCAGGTGTGGCCTGAGTGGCACTTGGCAGGACGAAGGGACAGCTTTCCTCTTCTCCTTGAACCTAGGGCCTCCTGCTTGCCAGGCAAGCTCTGTCCTGAGCTACCCCCTGCCCCACCCCTTTTGAAAAACTTTCTGTTGAACAGGGTCCTGCTCAGTTGGCCGGGCTGACCTCTCACTTGCCATCCTCCTACCCCAGCGGGGTCACAGCTGGGATCACAGTGGGGTCACAGCTGGGATCTTCTGCCACCAAGCCCAGCAGAAGGGAAGCTTTCTGTCTGGGGCCCTGGCTCAGTGGAATAGGGCCAGGATCAGTGTGCACTGCCCTCAAGAGCGGGAAAGAGGAGGGGCAGGCCAGGGGCCCCAGAGCACAGAGAGGGCAGAGACTGAACCAGGGAGCGAGTGTGGCTGTACCGCATGCTGCCCAGTACTCTTGGCTGACCACACCGAGCACCAGAGGCCTGGGCTGTACCTACATTGGCCCACCTGCTGGGCACCTGCCTACCTCTTGCACTGAGGAGTCATGAAAAGCCCTGGCCGCTCCCTCCATGCCTCAGCCCTCCCTCTGGTCCACTGTCCACTGGCCCCACCTTGTTCCAAGACACTGCCCACTGCCACCTGTGCAGACTGAGCAAAATCTCCCCTGGACCTCAGTAGGGCTTCCCTTCAAAGCATCCACACCTCCACCACCTGTTGTGGCACCCTCTCATCCCAGTATCCACGTCTCCCCCACCCCCATGACCATTTAGGCTTCCTGCTGGCCTCCCTCCTGGCCTCCCTCCCAGGTTCCCTCCTGGACGGGGTGATGTGGCTCGTCCCCCTGGGGCTCTGCCTGCACAGGCAGCCAGAGGTGTTGGAAGTGGGGGGGCCTGAGAACCAAGTAGCTGGGGGTCTCCTGGGTGGCCAGCACACAGGGCAGGTGCAGACCGGGGAGGCACCTGGTCAGCTCCAGGCTCCCCAGGTGTCTCTCTCCGACTGGCCCTGCCCACTTTTTGCCAGGCTGCCTGACTGAGAAGGGGTGCACAGCGAGCTGTCCATGGGCCCTGAGCACCGTGGAGCCAGGAGCCTGGTTGAGGTGCTGCAGGGCCGGTGAGGCTGGGGGACTGGCCATCCAGGACTCGAGCCTTCTGTCTGCTCGGGGACCAGCGGGTGTCCTGCTACAGCACTCCTCCACTCGGTGGACCAGGGTGCTTCAGCTCCACCCCTTCCCTGCAGTGACCCTGCACACGGGTCACCCACCCAGCATGGGGTACTAGCTAGCAACGTGCACGCCCATGTGGTCAGGGGCAAAGGGGCTTGGTGTGCACACAGAACCACAAGGAAGGAAGGGTACACAGGGGATGGCTGGGCATGGATGCCCCGGGCAGAGCAGAATGGGGGGCATGGGCCACGGCGATTGCGGCTCAAGTTCTGCATCCTTTCTGATGTTTGACAAGTTCCCTGACTGAAAGTTTTGGGGAATATGTTGGTAGGCTGTGGCTCCAATCTGAGAGCTTTTCAGAAATGGCCAGGTCCCGAGGCCCATGGAACCTGTGACCCACAGCCACCAGGGAAGGGGTGAACTGCATCTGTCTGTCCATCTGTCCATCCCTCTACAGGAAGGAGCTGCTGTGGAGAGTCTTGTTGGTTGGAGCTGTAGAACAAGCGGAGACCACAGCAATCTGTTCAGGCAGAAGTGTGCACTCGCCTCTCTAGCTGGGTTCAAAATAGGAACTGGTCCTGGGGTGGTGACCATTCCTGAAGGACAGGTGGCTTCCACTGCTGGTTGCGGGAGGCCACATCTTACCCGGGGCTGCTGATGAGGGGTGGGGAAGTGGCTGATGAAGGCCTAGCCATGGTCTCTGCAGCTTCTGCAGACGGGACAGAACCTGCAGTCTGAGCACCTTTCCCTCCTTTCCAGGTCTGGTTGGGACAGGGCAGGGAGGGGCGCCATGGGCAGGCAGAGGGGGCTCCCCAGGCGCTCCCAGAGCCCACTCCCCTGTGCTGAGTCAGCTCCTCGGCTCCTCACTGCCCTGGCAGGCCCCAGCTCGCCACCTTCCTCAGCCAGGGTGCCGGAGGCTGTAGCTGCTCCTCCAACCCTTCTGGGTCCCTCTGCTTGTCCTCATGGACTTGGGGAGGCTTCTCTGGACCCCAGGGCCCTTTGAGTTAAGGTTCCCACCCCACTGCCCCTCCCCAGAGAGCTGGGCTACCAGGAAGACCCTGGCACTGCAGTCCCCCAGGAGGGCAGGGAGCTGGGAGAGGCTCCCACAGGATGAGGAGAGGCAGGAAAGGGCCTCCAGATTCCAACTGGGCCTTGACAACACCGTACAACCATGCCCTCCTCCAAAACCTCACAGGGAAGTACAAACTGCACACGTGGTCCCCCCTTCCCCAGAGTCCCCAGGATCCAAGCTTCCAGTCCAGGGAGAACACGGTGTCCCTAATGAATGAATACCTGCAAAGTCACCATCTGCAGCACCCTCTGGGAGGACTTGGGGGGCTCTGGCTTGGGACTGGGGCCAGGAGGGGTGCCTGAAGGGGCCTCCTTAGGGAGCTGTGGCCAGGACAGGGGCACTGAGTGGCAGAGGGCTTCACAAGCTGAAAAGTGGCGCACCCAGGACAGCATGGAGTGTGCGGGTCTCCAGATCCAGATCTCAGAGCAAGTTCTCAGGATGCCAAAATAAGATGTCAAACCCCACCTGGGTGCCCAGCCTGTCACACAGGAATGGGAGGTCTGCATCTGGGGACGAGGGAGCAGGTGGAGAGTGAACGGCTACGAGGAACCAAGTGCAAGGCTCTGATGGCTGAGAGTGGGCACGTTCCTGACCCAGCTACTCACAGTCCTCGATGCACGCCAGCAAGAGCGCCGGTCCTCAGGCAACCCCGGGGCTGGGTGCAAGGGGCCTCCTCCTCAAGTGCTGGCCCCGGGGGACCCAGACGTGTGGAGAGCAGGCTCCTGGCCCCCGCTGGTGCCCTCTGCTCACCCGACACTTGGCTGAGTTCCTACACAATTCTAGAGGAGCCTCGGCACTTGTGATGGCCACACCTACTGCTGCCTGAGGGTGCCTGCCTGCGCCCTGTGTCCGGGAGGGCCAGGACCTGCTGTAGCTAGGGGCAGGGAGGAACGAGATGCCATTTTCCTATCTGTCTTGGCGTGCTTGAGGGGTCCTGCTCCGTGGCCTGGCACCCAGAGGCTACCCTGAGCCCTAGCAGAGAGGTGATGTGAGATTTGGGACACGGACCTGGCTGCTCTGCACCCAGGCGGCTGGCTGCCCTGCTCCCAGAGGATCTGGCCTGGATAGTGGACAGCACCCTGCCTCACCCTCATTTCCAACTCTGCAGGGTCACAGTCTTGCAGGACCCCAACTTCCCCGTCGTGAAGCCCAGAACTGTGCGTGGGACGCCCCAGTGGAATCCTGCTGATGGAAGCCAGTGTTGGGCAGTCCAAGTTCCCGTGGCCACACCGTACTCTCTGGGTCTTCTCTGAAGCCTGGGATTCACCTGGCAGTTGCTGGCCCTGAGAAGGGTCCATACTCCAGGACCACAGACTGACCACTGGAGCTGACAAGGGCCCTGAGCCACGGTCAGCCAGGACTTGGGAGTGGGTCCTATAGCCAGGAACTGCCCCTTGACCAGGCAGATGAGGGTGGACACAGGCTCTTCCCTAGCCCCATGAGAGACCCTGAGCTGCGGATGCAGACAGGCCCCCTGAGCGCGGAGCCAAGGGTCACCACCTCCCTTCTCCACGCTGGCCTTCCCGCCCTCCCTGGGTCCCAGCACCCTCTACCCTTCTTGGGACTAAAGGGGAAAAGAAATGTGTTGGGGAGGGACGCAGCTCCTGCAGCCCTTTGCTGCAAGCTCCAAGGATGCAAGCCGCCCGCTCCGCCCACATGCGGACAGCCCTCCCGCCACAGCTGTGCTGCAGCACCCTGCTCTGCTGCTCTGCCTTCGTTCCTCCAAGCCCACTGCTCCGGCCACTTGTGACTGTCCCCACCTGCCTCCTTCCCATTTCCCAGGTGACCACTGGGCAGAGCTCATGGGTGATGCCCTCTCCCGTTGTGTGGCTCCCTCCAACGCACAACGCAGGCAGGGACATCTGGAGAGACCCCGGAGCCTGAGCCAGGATGTTGGTTAGGAGAGAACAGGGCTTCCGGCACATGGGACCTGAGGTCCTCCCGTTCCAATATCCTACAATGACCCTAAAAGGTATTAAGCCCTGGTCCACGCAAAATGACATTAATGAACGAGCCTGATATCAATGACATGGCTCTTAGTGAGGCCCTAAGCAACTCAGTGAGACCCTGTCTCTAAATAAAACACAAAACAGGGCTGGGGATGTGGCTCAGTGGTGGAGTGTCCCTGAGTTCAATCCCCAGCACCAAAAAAAAAAAGAAAAGAAAAGAAAAGAAAAGAAAATGACATGGCTCTACAGCACCCACATACGCCCCCACAGGCTGAGGACATGGACTGCCACAAGGACGCCCACCTCCTGCACTGCACACGTGCACGTTGGGACAGTCCTCGGGGACATAGGGTGGGGGCCCCCAACTGTCAGATCTTACCCCCGCCAGGGCTGGTCTGCCCTGGCCTGTCCTTTGAGACTCTTGGAGGCTCAGCTGAGCTGGGTGGTCCCTGGGTCAGAGGGGGTCCTCCCAGGGGGCCCGAGACAGCAGCACCTGCTGGCGTTGAAGACAAGCTGGGTTCTGAGGCTAATTCTGACTAGATGTTCCAAGACGCCAATGGCTGGTGGGCAGACCACAAAGACTTTCGTCCAAATGCAAAATGCATTTGCCCTCCACAGCCCTGAGTCTAATTCCACAGGGGTCCCAAGGTCCCTGCCGCCTGCCCTCCTGCCCTCCAGATGACCAGACACCCAACTCCCCTCCGGAGGACATAAGGATGCCACAAGGAGCCAGGTGCATCGACTGACACAGACGGGGGCGCATCCCAGAGCAGGCTGGCACAGGAGTAACGCTGCCAGGAGTGCGCAGGGTGTTCCGACGGACCCTGATCTAGCGGTTGTCCCAAGAGACGTCGGCAGAGCCAGCAGCCAAACTAGAGGCCTTCATCCCCTCCGGCACCCACCCAGCCTCTGCGGAGCCTCAGGTGCCCACCAAGCCCCCGCCGGGGTTCCTGGGGGCTCCCAGGGAATCCTCCTCTCACACAGGTGCTGCAGAGGACACAAACCAGTGTCCAGACAGGGATGAGGCCTTCCTTCAAGGTCACTCACTGAAGGACCATGGGGTCCTGGCTCAGGTCACACCCTCGGCCTGCCCAGGTGAGCACAGGGGTGGGAACCCTGCAATCAGTCAGTCCCCACTCCCATCCTGCACCCTGCCTGTCCCTCCATCAGATCACAGAGGGGTCCACTCCTGCCTCAGGGACAGAGTGAACAGCAGGGACAGGAGGGCCCTGCCCAGCCCCCGGGGAGAAGCCGTGAGGCTGGCCCGCCCCGCTGCACCCATTTCCCTGCACCTGGCCTCGGTGATTCACCCTGTGAGGAATTCGCCCAATTCCCCTCTCACAGCCAGCCGTGTCTGGGGAGGTGTGCAGAGCCCTGCTCCCAGCTGTCCCTGCCGGGCTAGGCTCTACTGTCCCCTGTCACAGTGCGATGTCCCCAAGCCTCTAAACTCAGGTGTCTCACGTGGCGCACACCTCCGTGCCTCCCGCTGGACTCGCAGTCTGGAGAGACCTCGCCCTGGCAGAAATGCCAACGCCAGGCTTAGGCAAGTGGGCCAGGCCCTGGGCACCGCGGAGCGGAGGCAGCCCCCCGTCACCATCGAGAAGGCCCCAGAAGAGCAGGCGCAGGAAGCCTTGGAAAGCAGGGTTCAGCGTCCTCCTCCCTAGAAGAAACGTCTGTGCGTGAAACGGCGCAGCCTGGAAGGGCCTGTGCGGCGGTGCTCAGGTCGCGGGCGCCTTCCTGCACCGCGGGGCTCGGGTCCCAGGCGTGTCTCGCCTTCGCTCTCGCTCACGCTGTAGCCTTTTGGTTTTCGGTGGCACCGGGATTTAAGGGGAGGCCATTGCCTTCCACTGGAGCTGGCTGATGCTGGTCTGGAAAGCGGACCCTACGCCTCACTCACGGTTTCAGCCGTGGCCAAAGCCACGTGAGCCACACCCGCAACCCGCAAGCACTAATGGTTTTTCCCTCCTCCCCTCGCTCCTGTTGAAATGCCGGGCACCTGGCCAGGGGTACAGCAGAGATGCTGGCTGTGACATGCTGGAGGAAGGAGGCCGGCCCAGGACTTCTTGAGGCGGGCAGCAGGCCAGCCCAGCCTGGGCCAGCGCTGGCCTCTCTGGGCCGAGGGCCTCCAGCTTCTGCTGGGTCTATGGGTATTTTACTGCTCGTGGGACCCAGCTCCAGAGGCACTTGGCTCAGGGCGGGCTCCGTGACCCTGGACCTGCAGGCCTCCTCGTGCCCTGTGGATGTGGGGCTCTGGCAGCCCAGGGTCGCAGCCTCGGAGAGCTGTCCCCTGGGGCTGGCAGGCTTTCCGGTTTCTTCTGCAGTACGCTCGGCGGAGGCAGAGCACCTGGGCACCGAGGGCCCAACTCCGTGCTGCGTGTTTGAGGGAGGGGATCCCGGTGCGAGCAGGGCACCTGCCAGGCACCCCTCATGCAGGCTGCAGGCAGGAGAGGGCTGGGCAGTGGTGCTGGCCAGGTGGGGCTCCAGCATTGTGCTGGCTGCCCACTGTGACAGCCTGGCCCTGCCTGGGCCTCAGTTGCCCTGTCTGTCAATAAGGTGGCCAGAATCTGAGGGAGTCAGGGCTCCAGGAGAGCCCGACACCTGGGGCACTCCCAGGTGCCCCTCCGAGTGGGGTCAAAGCCAGTCCCGTGACAGCCCTTCAGGGTCACACCTAGGAGAAGAGTTGTGTGCCCAGGTCCTGCTGGTGCCACCCGGGGCCTCTGACCCTCACTGCCTCCTCCCGAGTCTGCCTGTGGGCTAGGAGGACCTCTCCTGTCTTACCCTGCGCTGGCCGAGCACTGGGTCTAGGTGGGCAGGATGCAGCTGCTCGGCCCAGCCCTGAGGGAACAGGAGGATTTGCGGGGTGGGGTCTCTGCTACCAGGGCCCCGGTGGCCTGTCAGGGTCTCTGTCCCACTCTGAGTGGTCTGCGCTCAGGGACTTTTCATGGGTAGGATGGGATTCCATCCGCAGACCTGTGACCCCAGGTATGGCTGTTCACCTCTCAGTGGATGGACGACCTCGCCGGCAGGGGGCTGCCTGGGAGCCACCTGGACTGAGACCCCCAGGTTCTGGTTTCTCTTCGTCCCTGGGCTGCACTTCTTGATGGCCAAAGCCTTCTGAGCCGGGGGTTCCCAGCTCCCTGGGGTCGGGGGCCACCGCTCCCTCCCCAGGCTGCACAGCCCTGCCTGGGCCCTCCCAGCCAGCGCCTCCTCCTGCCCCACCGGGCCAGCGGATTACCGACACATACCTTGACGAGTCCCGGCAGGCGGGGAGGCTCCCGAGCCGGCGGCCATGCGTTTGCCAGCCTCCCTGGGCGGCGGCAGCACGTTTGCTGGGGAAGGAATGTGCGAGACACCTCCAGGCTGTCACCTGGGGAACCCGGGAGGGAGGCCGAGGCAGAGGCAGAGGCCGGGCCCCCGAGCCTCAGGGCTGGGAACTCCACAACCAGTGGGAAGGGGCGGGCAGTGACAACATCACACTGCGTCCTCCATCTTCCCAAGCTCAAGTGAGTGTCCGTTTCGCAGGAAAGACCCTTTGTTCACCCGTCCTTCATCCTTTGTTCAACTTGACCTTCCTGACGGCTGCGGAGGCTGAAGGGCAGGAGGAGAGGAGCACAGTGCCTCCAGGTGACTGGGCAGCCCCTCACCCTGTCCCAGCCCCACGTCCAGGTGACAGCGGGCCATTCCCAAGGAGGGACACATCCCGTGTGAGCAGGAGTCAGGGCATGTGGCAATCCACGTCCCATCACGCCAGGCCTGGGGCCTGCACCTTCAGCTCAGGGCCCTCCACAGAGTGGTGCTCAGCCACCTGTCCTCCCACTGTGGACTGAGGGACTCGTGTGTCCTCCGGGAGGACTGTGGGCACCAGTGCCCTCCCAACGGTGGCATGGAACTGGCCAGCTCCGGCTCCCTGCTTCCTGTCCTCAGCCGCAGGTTCTGCAGCGCACGCCCTCCGGGCACCATCGCTGGCATCAGCCTGCAGGAAGCCTTTCCCCTCTGAGCCCGCCAGCTCCTTGTCCACTGCCTGCAGCCTTGGCCCCAGCTGCCCTCCCAGCCATGCAGTGGCTTTCAGAGACGTCTTCTCCCGAAACCTCTCAGCAGTGCTGCCCCAGTCCTTCCGGACGTCACTCAGCAGGGCAAACGCAAACCTCCAAGGCCGGGTGTGGAAAGGTCTCCCCAAGGGAGGTGGTCCAGGCAGGCTGGCTGGCATGGAGGTGCCCTGCCGGCACCGGCTGCTTCTGGTAAAGGCTGCGGAAGGTTCGGCACAGCTGCCATAGTGCCAGGAACTCTTCTTCCGTTTCTGTTTACGTTTCTTCCTGACAACTGGCCAGCTGTTCACTGACAGGCTCTGGAGGCAGATACGCATGGAGACGGGCGACCACGTATCTGGATGCGGGTAACAAATCTGAGCCCTGCTTCCTCCCTCCTACATCACACCATGAGAAGGGCGGTAGAGCTGCCCAGGCTGGAGGCTTGCACAAGAGATTCTGGAAGAAGTGGCCACCAGGCCATTGGAGGTCCCCGGATACTGCATCCATCGTGACTGCACCACCCATCCATCACCTCATCCGTCGGCTGATTACAAAGGGGCCAGAAGGCTTATGCAAATAAGCATAGTTTGAAGTGGGGAGAAGGCGGAAGCCTGAAGAGACGGAGCAGCCTAGGAGAGCAGCCCAGGAGGGAAGAGCAAGCCAGCCCTCTGTGCTCAGGAAGGGGCTTGCCACAGCCCAGGGTGCAGAGGATGGCCTGGTCCTTGTGTGCCACAGGTGATTCTGGCCACAGATGCTCCTCCTGCAGCCACTTCTGATTGTTCCTTGTGGAAAGTTTGATCTTTGTTAGTTCCAGAGGGAAATTCCCAGCCCAGTGCCCTGAGAGTCCCAGCACAGGCCTAGGGGTCGACTGCCATCTTGATTTCTCTTGCTTTTTAAGTTTTATAAGCTAAGTACTGATCTTGCCAGGCTTGAGAGTGCAGAAAAGAGACAAAAAGACAGGGACAGAAAGACAGCCTGGCGGGGTAGCCTTTCGGGCATGCCAGCTCTGGGGGATGTCCAAACCCTCTTGCTTGCAAAACCCAGACACCTTGCTCAGCCTTCCCTGGGTCTCTGCTGCCACCAATGCCTGCCCAGCTGGCCTCCTGATCTCCTCATCTGCTCTGTGCTGCTGGCCACGTGCAGTTCATCACATGACCTTTGAATGTCACCTGGAAACATCCCTCCATCTCACACCTCTCTCAGGGTCCCAACCACTCTTTGCACACTCCACCACCAACCCTGCATCCACGTACACACTCAGTCCCCGCAAGCTGTGGGGCCACTGATGCTCATCACTTGCTGACGGAGCTGGGCTGAGTGCTCCAGCCCAGGTCATCTGTGCAGGTGGGGCCAGCACGTGGGAGTCAGTGGGCCAGGCGGAGGCGAGAGGCCACAACAGGCTGACTCAGAGCAGAGGGATTCAGGTCCTACACTCATGAAGTGTTTCCGTCACTGTGATGTGGGTACCAGGCTGGGAGAGCACCAGGAAGTCCCTCAGAGGGGACGTGTCTGAATCTGAGCCACCCAGGGGAAGGCAGAGGGCTGGACACTGGCCTCACACTGTTCTATAGCATGGCCTCTGGCTCAGAACCTCATGTCCCTCAGGGACCAGCAGGGGCCAAACAGCAAGAGAGAGGCCCTGCTGGGAAAGAGGGGCTGGGCACAGGCTCTCCTGCTCCGCAGTGGACAGCGGTCAAGTCAGATGGGAAATTCAGGCAGCAGTCAGGGCGCAGGGCCCAAGGGAGGGACGGGGGGAGAACTGCGAAGGAGTGGGCAGTGGCTGGGCGGGACTGCAGTCTGGTGGGGGAGGCGGAGGAACCTGAAAGGCGAATAGTCAGTAGCCTGCTGAGATTGGCTTGAACACTGGGGAGGAGAGACAGACCCAGCTGGCCTCCAGGGGCCCGTCTGGGGACATGATAAGATGCCGTCAGTCCAAGCATGGGAAGAAGGACGGCTCACACACGCCTCGGATCAATCGGTGCCCAAGGATAGTGTCTCCAGTTCAGTCCGCGTCCTCCTAGCCTGATCGCCTGTCTGCGGTTTCGCACGCTCTTCTGATGGATTACAACTCCTTGAAAAGAGAACTGGATAGCAAGGGAAGGGGACAGGTGGCGTGCCTCAGTGCGATGTGTCGCTTAGGGCCATGCCTTGGTTGGGTCCCCTCCTCTGGCTCCCCTCTGTCACGTGAAGAGCCCAGGGTGGACCTTCTTGGAGGTCCATAAGCTCTGGGCTGCTCTGGGCTTGCTCAGGATGCAGGTTTCTCTGGGCTTGCTTCTACTCTGCCGTGGGGCCTGGGCATCACGTGGAGGGTTAAAGACGCAGCCCCTCTGAGCAGGTCTGGAGGTGGGCAGCCCTTTACATCCCACAGGGCTGCCTGCAGCAGGGGTCGCAGTGACACCTTCTCCCCTCCCCGCCCCCAAGAGCCACACCAACTTCAAAGCCTATTGCTCCTGATGTGAGCGGCTTCCTGGCTGTGCCCCGCCAGGTGAGGAGGTCCCAGTCATATGCATTACGTGTGTGGTGCTGGGAGGGGGCAGGGAAGAGAGCGTGGGGCTGGCTGCTTTGTTTTAGAGAGGGAAGGTGAAACAAAATCACCAATCAGGGAGGCTGAGGGTGAAGGTGAGAAGTCATAAAGAAAGGCCCCTAAACACCTTCTCTGCTGCTCACCACAGCCCACCCAACAGTAGCCAAGACTGCCCTTCCTCTCCCTGGGAAATGATCCCAAGCTTGGCCAGGTAGAAGGTGCAAATGAAAGAGAAGCTTCCTGAGGCAGCTGTGATACTGCGACACTGCTAGCCATGGCCACTAAGGCACTTCCTTTGGGAGCCCTCCTCTCTGTGTGCTCATGCCCAGCTGCCGGGTCCAGCCTGCCTGGGGCAGGGAGGGGATGGAAAAGGAGGAGGACTCTATCTTGTCACCCTCCACAAGGGGGGCGGGGAACCTCTTCTCAGGAAGCAGGGTGGCTGAGTGTGAGAATCCCACTGAGAACAAAGTGGGAGTGTGGCCCTGTGGAGAGGTGGCCCCCACCCACCCCTATCATAAGGGGCGGGCCTCTGTGCCACCCCCTGCCTCCTGGGGCGAAAGGGCTGCCCAAGTCCCTCGATGGGGGGTGGGGGAAGGCTGCACCCCTCCGGGCTCACCTGAAGAATGCCAGGGTGCGCCTGAGTGTATCTGAGGGTCCATCTGGGATGGAATTCATACAGCTCAGGTGAGAAGGGTCATAAATCTGTGTTGGGGTGGGTGGTCAAGGCTAGGGACCCTCAGGACCGCTGGGGCAAGGATTCCAGGTCGCAGGGCAGCCTGGAGGCTGGCGACGACTCCCTTCTCCATGGGAGGAGCGCGGGGGCGAAGCGTTTCCTCCTGCGCGCAAGGAATGCGGCGGCGGCGGGTTCTAATTAGAAGCCTGGCGCAGGAGCGGGCAGCCCGCGGGGCTCTCCTGGACGCGCTGCCCCTGGCTCCCCGCGGCCGGCGGGACGCGCGTCAGTGTCCCCGCGCCCCAGGGAGCGCGCCGCCGCAGCCGGCGCCCGGGAAGGCCACCCGGCGCCGCAGGTGCCACGCCGCGACGCTGGGCGCGTAGGGTTCTCTGAAGCGGATCTCGGTTCCGCTGCCCTGCAGTCTCTCCCAGGCCGCTTCAGAGACCCCAGCTGCCCACCCTCCCTCCCCGCCCTGCTGCGATTGGCCCCGCGTCCCCACCTCAGGCTCCCCGGCTCCTCTCTTGAACCATCTCGAAGAGAAAAATTATTATCGGATTAGATGTACTTCGGCTCGCTTGGTCTCCCCGCTTCCCTTCGGTGTAATTATTATAATTCTAGGCAAGCCGTCGGAGAGCTGTTCCTGGGTTCGGGGGGAGAGTGTGCATGTTTGTGGGGAGGCTTCTGGCCAACTGGGTCTCACGAGCGGCGCTTCCCAGCCCCGTGGCGCCCGCATTCCTCCCATTCGTGTTCTTCGGAGCTGGGCATCTGAAAGCGCCCCACCGTCGGAGCTGGGATGACCCTCGCAGACGGTGGGCGTGCTCTGCGGAATTCCCGTAGGGAAGGGTCGCCCTTACTCCTGTCCCTTTAGGATAGGTGCAGCAGAGACTAGAGACATGAGAATGCAGACCCTGCTTTCTGCTTATCTGCACTTCCATCCCCAAATTGAGGAGGGTCTCACAGCAGAGCGCCTTGTCTGGAATGGATCAGACAGCACGCTCCCCTCTGATGTGAAGCCCTGGAGCCTCTCGCTCGGCTCCCAAACCCATTGCTTTATCCCACCCTCCAGCAGCCCTTTCTTGCTAGGCAGATGCAGGTAGCGGGCTCACAGAGTGTCCCTGGGGACCCCCACACCTACAGCGGCGGGGCGGCGCGCAAGGCTCAGGGCTGGCTCCAGTGCGCCCCGACCGTTCCCCGCCACTCCCCGCCGGTCCCGGACTGTCTTTACGTAACTGCACTGCACCGAGCTGTTCGGTCTTGTCTCACTGACTTTGTTTTAAAGTGTGTGTGTGTGTGTGTGTGTGTGTGTGTGTGAGAGAGAGAGAGAGAGAGAGAGAGAGAGAGAGAGAGAGACAGACGGACCCTAAAGCAATCTTCCCGGAGAGCTGCTTCCCACTTGCCGTCCTCCCTGCCCATCGCCTGGGCGTTAGTACTACCTACACTGACCCTCTTTTCGGCTCCGTCCCACGCCCACGCCCATGCCGGGGACAGCTGGAACCTTCTCTGCGCCCTATACCCAGGTCAGGGGAGTCGTTGCCCCCAGAACTCCGATACCATACCCACTGCCCGCACAGGTCCTGGTGGAGACGAGGAGGACAACCCGCCCGCTATCCGCGCGCAGACCGTCCACAGGGGCCCTGTCCGAAGGGACGGCTGCTCTGGGGCAGCACCCGGGCCGGGACCAACTCGAGGAGACTCACTCACCACCAGATCGGGTAGCTGCCCAGCGCCTGCTTCAGGCTGCAAAGCACCAAGAAGTATCCGATCGGAGCCATTGCCAAGCTGGGGAACTCAGGGCCGGAGTCCGCCCTGAGAGCGAGTGCGCCCGGCGGGCCGGCCCGGGGAGCTGAAGAAGCGGCGGCGGCACTGGGCCCTCCTGCGGCCGCGGGGTGCGCGGGGTGCACGGGTGTGCACGGGTGTGCACCGGTGCGCGGGCTCCGAGGGCGGCGCTGCGCCAGGTGGGCAGGCGGCCGGGCGGCGGGCCGAGGCCCGGGGCGGCGCGGGGCGGCGGGGGCGGGGCAGCGCCGCGGGGGGCGCCCGCCAGGGCAGGGGCTGGGGCTGGGGCGGGGCGGGCAGGGGGCGGGCGGGGCCCTGGGAGTTGGAGCCTTGTGGCACTGGCCCCTCCGGTGGCCCTAGGTGCACAGGGTGCCGGGATGAGTGGGAGCGCGCGGGACACTAGGGTGCTGAGGTGGGTGAGGGGTGAGTGTCGGAATGTATAGGGCGAGGTGCTGAGATGTGCTCGGTCACTGGGGTGCTATGCGTGTGCGGATGCAGGCGGGGTATGCAGGTGGGCACGGGGTATTGGAGTGTGTGCGTAAGCTGCCTGGAACCCTCTCCGGCCTACCTTGCGCCGGCCAGGACCCGGTGCTGTGTAGTCCCCAGGCGTCCCCTTGGAGCACCTGGACCGGGCCCCTGGAGATTCCTGGGCAGCTTCCTGCGCTTCCACCTTTTGCTCATGGTGAGACACACAGTCCCCCGCTCGTTCCTGCTCAGCCGCGCCCTCTCACTTTCACAGTGGTCAGGCTGCTCCCTCATCCACCACCTCGTCCAGGGAAATGTCTGTCAGGGGCAGGTCCCTTGGGTTGCTCCTCGAAGCCCTGCTGCAGCCTCATCCCCTGAGCAGCTTGCGTGTGGCTTGGGGCCCTGCGCTTGTGACCAAGGTGCAGCCAGCATCTGCAGGTTGCTCTTAGGAGATCGGGCTGCTTGACCCAGAGAAGCCTCTGGGGATAGAGTGGGATGAGGTGCAGCGCTTGGTCTCTGGGACCAACCTGCCTGCTCAGGGCTGTAGCCTCTTCAGCAGAGACTTCTCCACAAATTAGGTAATTTTGCTGATGGACAGGGAAGTGACTTGCCCAAGGTAACATGGACTGGATGGCTCCTCAGTGCCAAGTCCATTTGCATGCTCAGAGTAGCCCAGGAAGTCCTGGGAGTTTTGTAATTCGGGAAGGGAAAAATTCAGGTCTCGATGTGTCCTCAGCCTCCCTGGGGTGCCGGACAGCGTGACCACCGGCACTGGTCCTCATCATGGCAGTGCTGTGGCGTAACTTGGCAGAATTCTTATCAGCATTTTGAATCGGGAGAGAGAAGCTCGAGGGTTCGCCCTCAAGGGCAGAACCTAGCTAGAGAGGACAGTTTGGGGCTCCTCACGTGTGGGTGCTGCTCAGCACCCTGGGCCTTGAGCCTTGCCTCTGTGTGGCTTGCAGAGTGTGGTGTCGCAGTCCTCAGAGGGTTGTGGCCTGGCACAGGGCGGGTTGTCAGGGCAGGAGCTGGCTCGGTGGCCCCCAGGGTCAGCACAGCTTGGAGAGCCAGGGCAGGTCCACCCACAGTCTGCGGCTCCCAGCCTTCCCCACCTTGCTTTCCTATCTGCGTGGGAGCCAGTGGGTTGGGAATGCCATGGTCCTGCAGATTCTGGCCGCAGGGATTGCCTGGTGACTGTCAGGAGCCCCTTCCAGAATTCGAAGTGAGAGCTATCTCTTTGAACAAAAGTTCCTTTCCCTCCACACCACCGTTGAGATCCAGTGCAGTCTAAGCATGCCCGGCCCTTCCACCCCCTCCTCTGAGTCACTGCATGCCCCCCACCCTCCCAGGGAAGAATTCCAGAAGGAGGTAGGGAGGGGAGCTGGCTCTCCGCACTCTGGACTTTCCCTCTCTTAGTGAAAATCCCACCCAATTATCGCATTACTGGGGGAACCTGGCAGTGGGGGGCCTGCGCCCAGGCAGGTAGATCCCAC
Organism: Glaucomys volans; assembly: GCA_020662805.1. Taxonomy (NCBI): domain Eukaryota; kingdom Metazoa; phylum Chordata; class Mammalia; order Rodentia; family Sciuridae; genus Glaucomys; species Glaucomys volans. The sequence continues at coordinate 93,562 of JAJEJO010047359.1, forward strand.
TGCCTTTGCTCCCAGCGCTGGGGCCGGGATTAGAGCCCTGCTGGGGGCGCCAGCTGCTGTGGCTCCACACACACAGAGGAGAGTGGCCATGCCCGTCAGCAGGACCCTTGGTGGCGGTGACCCTGTGCACAGGGCAGGTGGCACTGCCTCGTCAGGTCAGCCCTCCTGTCCCGGGGTTTCCAGGGCCCTCCGCAAGCCTTCTCTGGGCTTCTCCCCCCTCAGGGCCCAGCTCTGTGCCTGGGGCAGCCCCTCTCAGCACAGCGCCAGGAAGAGCGGTGCCGAAAGCCAGGTGAGAGCCCAGCCTGCCGAGGACAGGCTCCACGGCTCTGGGTGTCGCTGCGACTTGGATCACCTTGAGGTGCCTCCAGGACAGGTGGGGGAGGCGCTGGGCTGGGGCTTCCAGCCACACTCCTGCTGGGCACGGGGCTGGAGGGGCTCCTCCTCCTTCCCTTCCTCTTTTAGGAGCACTGGCCCTGAGCCGCCTGGCTGTGGGCACCCGCCAACCTGGAGCGGCTCTCCTCCCGGCACTGCTGCGCCCGAGAGTCCCTCTCCTCTGGGTGCAGCTGCGGCGGTGGTGGGGTGTCCTCTCTGGGAGCGCCCTCTGCTGTTCCTGGCCTGTTGGCACAGTTGGTGTCCTCAGCGGGACCATGCACTTGGGGACCAGAGGGCACACTTCCCTAGTCATGGGGCTGCTGCTTGGAGAGTTCAGGGTGGATGCTGGAAGGCCGGGAAGACCTGCCCTGGCCCCACAGCCTTCTCTGTCAGCCGCATGCGAATGTCCCGACCACTTCTGACCAGGCAGATGGAGCAGGTGAGACCCCTGAAGCCAGCAGGGAAGGGGCAGAGGGGACTGGAGAGAGAGCGGCTGAGAAACCCCCTTAAAAGGAGTGGCTTTGGAGCTGAACCTGAGACCCCCACCCAGGGTCTGCTGAAGCAGATGACCCCGCCATTGTTGCTGGGTGCTGGGAGGCCTGGGGGGCTCCTTCCCCAGCAGCCTCCCAGGGGAAAGAAGGCACTGGGCAGAGAACATGGTGCTGGGAGGAGCCGCCTCTGCTGGGCTGTGAGCCTGGGGGACAGTGAATTCCCCTCTCTGCTGAGGTCGGAAGCCAAGTTAGGGTTCGTCTTCCTGGGAGGTCCACGGCGGAGGGACCCCAGAGGGAGGGGCAGCGAGCCCGAGGTGGTGGGGGGTCCAGGGTCCAAAGAAGCCCCAGCCCCCACGTGCCCCTGGCCTGTTGAGTGCCCGGGCGCTTCCCAGCACTGCCCTGAACAGCCGTGAAGGGTCCTCTGCCGTCCTCCCTGGGGTGCCCTCTGAGCTCAAGGCAGGGACGGCACTTTCCGTGCTCAGACCACAGGGCGTCCCTAATGACCGTGTGTGAACACCTGGTCGCCCTGTTTGGAAAGGAATCCACAGAAGATAAAAAGAAATGCATACTGTTATGTGTGCATGGAGCTGAGTGGACCCCGGGGCCTCTGGGACAGGGCCTGGCTCGGAGCCACACCCTGGCCCGTGCATGCTGCCCTGGTTTCATTCTCAGGCCACCGCAGTTACCTGTCCACCAGAAGCGGGAAGCAGCACCCTGAGGTTGCCGCGCGGCCCCAGACCAACTTCGCGCAGGATGCCTTTGAGAGGAGCAGCCGGGGACTGCGTGCGGCTGCAGGTGTCCAGCTTGCAGATGACAGCACTTCTGGGCCTCCCCGGGCAACCGGAAACATCCCCAGTGCTGGGAATCTGCCTGGCGCCAGGCCGCCTGGCACACGCTTTGGCGAGCTCAGCTCTCGGCGAGCAGCCTGGCTGTTCGTGAAACTGACCTGGGGAGAGCACTTGACTGTGCGCCTCCGGGAGCTGGCGTGGGGCTGGCCCGCCACCACCGGCCTCCCCGCTGCTGCACTAGTCTCTCTCCGTGATCTCTACCCGCCCTGTGCCCTGGCCACTGGCTTCCGCTGCAGCAGGCGGCTCTTCTGCTTGCACCCCCTCCCTCCGCCCCTTCCCACCGGCTCGGGACCCTGTGTGAATGGTCATTTCAGGTCCACCTCTGGCAATGGCAGACAAGGGAACATCCTGGCAGGGCGTTTGCCAGCGAGGCTTCAAGCTCAGGACGGTCCGTCTGTCCCTGAGGTCGCCGGCCCTCAGCGCAGCTGCCCGCGTGGTTTGGGTTCTGGGCTCCAGTCTGCACTGGGCCTGGCCATTCTGGGCTCCTCGTCTCTGCTCAGTCTGGCCGCCATCCCCACAGGCACAGCTGGCTGGCCGCTCTGCTCACCCTGTTGCTCACCAGCCACGGGGACCCCTCTGCGCCCCGTCCCTCTGCTGGCAGCAGCACCTCACCCGCTGACGTGGCCCGTGTGTCCTGCCACCTGCCCACTGGGCTGTGGGCCTGGCCCTTACCCTTCTCAGGCTGCAGTCACGTTCCCAGCGGCCTCGCATCATCTGACGATTCTCTTTCTGCAGATTCACTTCCCCTCGGCCAACCACAGTTCAAAAATAGTGAATGGAAAAATCCCAGAAATAAGCAATTTATGAATTTTAAATTGTGCTGCTTTGTGCCATCGTGACGAAATCTTTCACTGTCCCACTTTGTCCCGCCTGAGAGGTGAATCACCTTGTGCTGTGTTTCCACACTGGATACCTCACCTGCCTGTCAGTCACCTCCCCTGTAAGGCCAGAGGTCACGGTGTCAGCGAGGTCTTCAAGGCCGTGATTTCACTCTGTAATGGCCCCCAGTTGGGAAGCGTGGTGCTGGTGAATGAGGTAGGCCAAAGAGAAGTCAGAGGGCGCGTTTAATTGAAAAGATGGAAATTCTTGACTTAATAAGGAAAGACAAAATCAGATGCTGGGACTGGGAAGAGCTACGATAACACAGAACTTCTGTTTAGCTGAAAAGAAGGAAGAAGTTCTTTCCATTATTAGTTACTGTTCTTTATTGCAACTGCCTAGTCCACAAACTGAACTTCATCAAAGGTGTCCGGAGCGGGGAGGGGTTGGTACTGTCCATGGCTTCAGGCAGCCGGGGGTCCTGGGACGTGTTTCCTGAGCATTGGGGTGCCCGTCAGCTTCCCACCACTGTGACACAACCTGAGAAGTGCTCTTAAGGAAGGGGGAAAGGGAAGGGAGAGAGAAGGAGGGAAGGACGAGAGGGGCGCTGGGCCCAGTGGCCTGCTCCCTCCCACCAGGCCCACCTCCCTGGAATGCCCGTAGCTACAAGCCCACCAATAGATCAACCAGTGGTGAGGTCAGAGCCTCATGGCCCAGGCACTTCCCAGGAGCCACCTCTGAACTGGCCACACCGGGCCCAGCCCTCAACAGCAGGCCTTTGGGGGACAGTCCAGGTGTAAGCCCTGAGGGGGCTACTGTATGTTCTCCAGGCCTCCCTGCTGTCCAGCCCACAGCCCCTGCCAGACGCCCCGGTCCTCTTCATTGTCAGGAAGTTCGTAATATGAGGCAGGTTGTCCGCTGAGGTGACTGCCCCGAGGCCTGGACAGCACTACGGGGGCCGCTGCTGCTCAGAGCTCTCGGAGGCCGTGTGGTCCGGGGAAGGCCCCAGGGCTGCCCAGGCAGTCTTCCTTGGCAGACAGTCCCCACAGCAGCAAGGCCCTCCTGGGCCTGGGTGCCTGCTGCAGGGTGCAGAGTCCAGAGACCAGCTGCTGGCCCTGTGGGTGGTGCGGTGGCTTCCTGGGCCTGCAGGAGCCGCTCACCCTCTGTGTGTGATGGTCCTTGTGAGCTGGTCCCCAGGTGACCTTGAATAAGAGGCCCAGCCTGCAGGTCCCTATGGCTCCTGGGGCGTGTCCTAGAGTGCTGGGCGTCTTTTGGAGAAGGAAACGCCCCGTGAGCTCCCTCCTCTGGCACCACCTCTTCTGACTGCCTGTGGAAACCCACTTGACCTTCTATCAGCTTAGCCCCTGTCCTCGCCCGTGGCTCAGAACGCAGCACCGCAGGCTGAGTAAGTTACCAGGGGTCTTACGCATGCGTAGGGGGGCTCATGTTCTGGAGGGCCAGGGGGAGGGGCTGCCGCTGGTGGGCACCATCTTGCTGGCGAGATCCAAGGTGGTGTAGGAGGTCACCCAGCAAGACATGGGAGCGTGTGTGGGCTATATCGTCCCCTCTGGGCTGTCTCCCAAGGCTCCCAGGCTCCTCCCAGGCTCCTCCAGGCTCTTGGCTCTTCAAGGTGTTCTGCATCCAATCCCGTGGCCTCCCAAAGCCCCACCTCTGAACGCCTCCCAACTGGTATCGAACTTTAGCCCACAAGCCTGGGGGACATGCAGACCATGTCCAAGCCGCAGCAGCACCTGCGAAGCCACCAGGACCTGTGGGCAGCCCTGTCTCTGCTCAGGCTGGAGTGGCACAGAATGAGGGGAGAAGTGCTGACCTTGGCCTCCACCGGCTCCCAGGTCCTCCACTGCCTCCACATGGGCTTCCTTTCTCTGTTGGCTCTGAGGCTCCTCACATGCCTGGTCTGCACCTCTGGATGCCATGGGGGTCTGCCAACAACGGCCAGCCACAGGGCTGCCCCTTCCTACCAGGCGGGCTTGTGTCTCAGGTGGCCAGCCCTCGACCCCCCGGGAGGCCCTCCTTCCCTCAGGCAGGTCTTCCTTGGTCACGCACAGCGTCCCAGCCCTGGCTCCAGCTCCGTGGCGCCCTTCAGGGCCCGTCCCGCAGGAGAAAGCCTGCTCTCATCCTGATTGCTGGGTCTTTAGAGCGACCCTGTTCTTCCTGGTGAAGGGGGAACTGTGGATCTACGTAGAGAAAGGAAAAGATGGAAAGGGGGGCCGTCAAGGGCTGCTGGATCCTGGTGGATGCAGACACCATGGGGAGTCGAGCGTCTCTGCACCTTCCGCCACTGCGTGTGCAGAGCCTGGGCTCTTGGGATATCCTGATCATCCAGCCACGGACAGAGTCTTAGGACCAGAGCACACGGAGTCAGAGGTCCAAGCCTCGTGGTGCTCGGAGCACCAGCCTGGGGCTGCGGCCTGAGAGCCTGGCTCTGTGGTGGTGTGGGGTTCTGGTTCCCTGGCGAGTGTAAATGGGGCCCTTTGCTGGCCTGTCCTAGCCAAAGGCTAAGTTCTGCTGTGACCACGGCTACTGGGCCAACACTGCCACCCTGTGGAGATGCCGGGGTGACGTGGTTTGGAAGGGTCTCCGTGTCCCTGCACCTGGAGGCAGTGTCCCTTTTGGGTACAATTGAGGACGGATTTGTGACATCACCCCCTGACCCTCAGCTTTGCTTGGCCTGAGTGGGATCTTGCATGGGATGGGACAACCCATCTCATGATGACGGTGGTGACCACAGCTGCTTGCTGCCCCACGTGCTGCGTGAGAGTGCAGGTCCCTCCTGGGTGGTGTCACTGCCCCTGAAGCACGAACCAGAGCTGGTGCTCCACTGAGGGGCACACACAGCAGGGGAGACAGGTCCGCACTTCGTGTTCTTCGTGGCACTTTTCACAATAGCTACGGCAGGGAAGCAGCTGGGCGTCCATCTAACAACGAGTGGACAGAGGAGAGGGGTTCATACTGTCAACAGAATGTCACACAGCCATGACAACCTGGGGCACGGGGAGAACAGGGGTGCTGTCAGCTTCCCATCTCTGGGGCAACATCAGGGAAGGAAGGTTACACTGGCACCCGGATTCTGAGGTCCACGGTTGGCACAGTCACTTTGGGCCCAAGGTGAGGCAGGACATCATGGTGCGAGTGTGTGGCAGACGAGGATGCTCACCCTTGGCTGCCAGGAAGCAGAACTAGAGCTCACTTTCATGACAAGATCCCTCCCCAGCCTCACTGAGTCCCTCCCCAAACTCACTAAGCTCTGACTCCACACAGGGTGAATCCCCGCACCCCCGGGGGCGGAGCTCTCCGGATCCTGTTCCTTCCTAAGGTCCCGCTGGGAACACCGCCTTCAGCTCTTGAGGCTCTGGGGGCACTCCAGGTCCAGACCACCACACGTGCTGAATGATCTGAGTCAGACCTGAACAAACACAGAGCGTTCTCTCTGCGTGGAAGCCAGAGGAGCTGAGCCCGGAGTAGAAGGGAATGGACTTGCCCCAGAGGCTGGGCACCCCAGGGCTGGAGGCGTGACCTTGGGCTGGAACACAGACAGCAGGATGCAGTTCCCGAGTTCTGGGGCCGCGGCTTCCAACAACCTGCTGTTTCTCCTGGAGCTGGAGGAGAGGAACGAGGGCTCCAGGAGGCGTGAGGACGGAATGCTGCCCACGCTGGCTTGCCCCTCGCCGCACTCTGCAAGCTGGTGTTGAAATGCCCACCACTGCCCACGAGTCCACAGCCACTAGGACAGAGCCCGCCCGGGGTGGCCGGGAGCAAGACGCCGGTCTGCCTTCCAAGCATGGGCAGGGGGCTCCGAGGCAACCCCTCATCCAGGCTCAGGATCCACGGGCTCTCTCAGCTCTGGACACTGTCCCCTCCAGTCTGGACCCCCAGGGTCTTCTGGTGCCTGCTAAGCACCACCTTGTCTCTCCTGAGTCTTCCAACGACTTGTACCAGCAACCTCCCCTTGGTCCCAGAGTCCTCCGGCTGTTTAGAAGGCAGTGTGTCTCTCCTGTCTTCTGACCAGTTCGCCTGGTCCCCAGCTTACACAGGCGTGGCTTGAACTTCATGATGTGTTTGTCAGGGCATTCAACACATTTCCCATTTATGAGATTTCAACTTGGGATGGGTCATTGGGAGGCGACCCCATTACAAGTTGAGAAGCAGCTGTGCTGACTCCAGTTCATCCACCTCTGTCCTGCGCCCTCCTGGACTCCCTCCTCCCTCCCTCCAAAAGTGGACGTGTTCTTTTTCATAGATCTGATAGGACTTTCTTACAGAAAAATGTGTCACCTGTAAACAAAGACAGGTTGGCACTTCCCTTTCAGATCTGGAGGACTTCCTTTTTCTTGTCTTATTGCACTGGTTATGAACTCCAGAACAACGTGCAATAGCATCTGTGAAGGCTGGGTATCTTTGGGCCAGGGTGGAGCTGGGTGGTACAGTGCTTGCCCAGCAGGCTTAGTCCTGGGTTCCATCCCCAGCACAGAGAGAGGGGAGGGGGGACAAGGACAGAGCCAGAGAAACAGAACAAGAGGAAAGCCATCTTTTCTTTGTTCTTGATATTAGCCCGAGCACACAGTGCTTCATTCAGACATGAGCTGTGGATGCCCTTCATCAGGCTGAGGAATTGCCTGCTATTCCTAGTGTGCTGAGGGTTTGTAACCAAATGTCAGAAATTGCCAAATGATTTTTTCTGCATCTGTTGATACAATTTCATGGCATTTATTTTTATTTATTTACTGTGTGCATCTCAGTGGTCTTTCCATCATTCACCCATGCATCGCCTGTCTGCCTGGTCTCCACCTTTCACCAACATCCCTCCCTGCTCCTATCACTATGTAATCTGTCATCTGTCTCAGTCATCACTCACCGTCCAGCACAGAGCTCTTCTGCATCCACTTGCGTGTCTAATCATCGACCTATCATCCATCTGCTGTGGATCATATCCATCTGATTTACTCTTCCCCTGTAGCGGAATCCAAGTTCGAAGAGGGCAAACCTCTTGCCCAGCTTCCTGTATGCCCAGTACCTGGAACAGGTCTCAGCCCAGAGTATTTAAGAAGTCTTTCTCAATCAAATGCTAAGCCTGTCTACATCAGCCACGGCCTCGCAGGCGCTTGGGTGGGGGCAGAGGTGTGGGAGCCCCTGCCGACAGCCATGGTGGCCCCTGTGACTGGGACCTTGGTGCTGGGTTCTAGTGCATCTCAGTGAATTTCAGCTTCTGTTGCCGGTGTGGGCAACGACCTCTGCCGTGGACAGCGACCTCTGCCGTGGACAGCCTGGCCTCTGGCAGTCGGTGGGCGTGTGTGCGCTGCCTGGAGACTGTCCTGCCTGCAGTCTGGGAACCGCCCAGCTGGGGTGTTGGCCAGGAGGGACCCCCTCGAGCTCCCTGCCGTCCCCAGTGTGTGCCTCCAGCTCCGTCCTTCCCCCTCGTCCAGTTACTCTGGACGTCAGTACTGCACTCACACCCGGGCAGAAGTGGGCGTCCTGCCTCTGCCTGGCCCGTCTTTCTCCACGAGTCCTGGGTGTCAGCCTGGGCTTTCCACACATGGCTTTGACGGGGGGAAGCTCCTCCAGTTTCTGTTTACTGGAGGATGTTTGATTTTGTCCAGTGGTTTTCCTTCATCAGTTGAAATAATCGGTTTCCCGCTTTTCATTCTGCTAACATGGTTTGGGGTTGATTGCTTTTCCTGGGAATAAATCCTCCAGGTCAGGTGTAAGTCCTTTTAACCGTTACTGTATTTCATTGTGCTGTTATCTAACGTTTTTTCAGTGCTGGAGATTGAACCCATGGGCACTGAGCTATAATTTTGAGATGGGGGTCTTGCTAATTTTGCCTAGGCTGGCCTCAAACCTGCAGTCCTCCTGCCTTGGCCTCCCAGTCGCTGGGATGACAGGTGTGGCCACCTTCAGTTTTTTTGCAGCAATATCCACGGGGATGTGGCTCTGTGGTTACTGAGCTGTCTGTTCAGCCCTGGTGTCGGGGTCACGCTGGCCTTGTGCAAAGAGCTAGGTCTCCAGAAAGTCTGCGAAGGGTGCTGCGAGCTCTCTTTCCAGTGCGTGGCAGAAGCCCCGGGAAGCCCTCGGTCCTGGGCCTCCTTGTGGGCAGGCTTCTGGTTGCTGGCTCCGTCTCCTGCTGGCCACCGCTCCCTCGGGAGTCAGGGTCAGCGCTGGACGTGTTTCTGGGCACTTCCGTCTTGGCCAGGTTGTGCAGTTCCTGGGGCAGAATCGCTCGCAGTGCTCAGCCTGGCCGTTCTGCAGTGTCCCTGGCCACATCTTCTGGTCCCAGTGGCCCGTGTCCTCTTTCTGGCTGTAACTTGTCCTCCCTCTGCCCTCTGCTCTCCCCACCCTGTGGCCTTCCCTCTTCTTGGCTCCCGTGCCTCTGGTCAGCGCTGCGCCTCTGCACCCTGCTGCCCGCGTGGTGCCTCCTGCTCCTCCTTCCCGCACCCGGCTGCGGGGGCAGTGTGGGTTCGGCCGCTGTCTGCTGCCCAGTGTTGGTGTCCAGAGCTGCCGAGTTCTCACTGTGCCCTTCCTTTTGGTATGTTTTGTTTCCAGGGTTGTTTGCGTCAAGGTTTCTCCTAACTTCCCTTGTGATTTCTTCTTTGACCATTGGTTACCTGAGCCTGTTGATTAATTTCCCCATTTTCTTTCTATCATTGATTTAGACTTCCATGCTGTTGTGATCAGAAAAGTTGCTTTGTGTGATTTAAACCTGTTGAGATCTACCAAGGGCTGTTCTCACGGGTGGGAGGGGGATCTGTCCTGCGGCGATCTGTCCCCCGGCCTCGGTGTTCTGTGGGGCTCTGTGCCGGGCTCGGTGAGCCGCCAGCCTCCGCGGTGTTCCCGACTCTCCACTTTCTTCCTGCTGGTCTCTCCGCGTTTTCTAGCATGGTCAGAGTGGAGCACCGACGTGCTGGACGGCTTCTGTCCGCCCGTTTCTCCTCTCGGTTCCCTCAGCGCTTGCTTCCTGCCTTCTGGGCTCTGCTTGGGTGCCACTGTCCACGATTGTCGGGTCTCCTCACTGCTTAAGACTCTGACCCACAGATACTACTTTGGTTTGTCTCTTGTGGAGTCCACTGTAGTGTCCACAGCCCTCTTGGCTGCTGAGATGGACGACCATTTCCACCCTTTGATCTTCGACCTCTCTGCGTCCTCCTCTCCGATGTGTCTTTAGGCAGCACATGGGTGGATGTGGCTCTTATTAAATCCCGTGACCAGTCCCCATGCTTTGAGAGGAGGGTTCCGTGTGATCAGTGATGGAAGCCTCAGGTCTGCCACTTGCCTGCTGCTTGCCGGATGTCTCAGGGGATTCTCATTCCTTAACTACTGCGTTTTATATTTAGCTGACTTTTTTTTTTTTTTTGGAACCAGGGATTGAACTCAGGGACACTTGGCCACTGAACCACATCCCCAGCCCTATTTTGTATTTTATTTAGAGACAGGGTCTCACTGAGTTGCTTAGGGCCTTGCTAAGTTGCTGAGGCTGGCTTTGAACTCACGATCCTCCTGACTCAGCCTCCCAAGTCACTTGGATTACAGGCGTGCGCCACCACGCCCGGCTTATTTAGCTGACTTTTTTGTAGTGTGCAATTTTTGGTCTGCACTTTCCTTTTCTTCGTACTTTTTTCTTTTCTGGGGTGGGTGGGTGGGTGCAGGGGATCAGCCAGAGCCTCTGCATGCTGGCGAGGGCTCCACCCTGAGCTGTCCCCTGCCCTGTTTCTAGGGAACCTTCTTTGTGGTTCCCTGGGGGATTGGCTGGCAGTGAGCCAGGCTCACGCTGAGGTGAGTCAGCCTGGGGCGGGAGCTCAGGTTCTGTCCAGACTCTTCTGAGAGGCTGACTTCCTAAGGACACTCGCCAGCTCCTGCCCTGGGCCTCCTGTGCCCTGTGGGCCTCCACCAGGGCTCCCGCCCTGCTGTCTGTGGCATGTCCGCTCTGCGGTGATGGATAATGCCTGCCGTTCTTCCAGCCTGCGTCTGGGCGTGAGCACCTGTCCCTGCTCAGCAGCCCAGGTCAGGACAAGGGACACAGCTGTGTGCGGTAAGGGTGCCGCGCCTTGTGGGGCCAGGCCCCTGGCTGGCAGCGTGGGCTTCTCCCCCGCAGCGGCTGTGCCAGGGCGGCTGCACAGGCGGGCCACCACGTCCACGGCAGCGGCTCTTCCCACTGGGGCGCCCGTGGCCGCTGCGAGCCGCCCCGCCTCGAGTCCTGACAAGGTGTCTGGCTGTCCTGCTCTGGGCGATGCCAGGACTGCCTGCGTCTGTTTGCTCAGTCTGGTCTTTCCCGGGGTTTTCCTTCTGGTGGTTCATGGACCTTGAATGTGTGGGTTTATAATTCTCATAAAATCCGGACATTTTCAGCCATTTTTTCCCCTGAGCCTCGCCGGCCCCTCTCCTGGGGGCCTCCACGTGTGCCCGTCTGCGCCCCCTGCCCAGGCTGGCTCTCCTCTGGGCCCCATCTGGAGAGTTCGTGGTTCTGCCCTCCAATGACCGACCCTCTCTTCTGCAGTGTCTGATTGGCTGCTGTGCGCCCAGGACACCCTTCCTTTGGAGTTCCTTGACTCTGTGACCTCCATGTGGGCCTCTAAGGTATTTTCTCAGTCTCTTCAACAGCTCTGCTTCCTCGGCCTCCCGACCGCCCGGGGCGTGTTATGATGTCGTCCTATCGCAGGTCCTGACTGCTGCCTCTGTTTCTCCGTCGTGGCCCTGTCCCCGTGCTCTCGCCCACCTGCTCATCTGTGGTTGGACGTCAGACCCGGGGCTGTTCTGGGTGTTGAGTTTGGTTGTTTGTTTGAGGGGCTTCAAGCTTTGCTCTGGTGCAGTCTGATCCGTTCAGAGACCCGCAGGAACAGCGGCCCACAGCTGAGGACCCCTGTGACTGGCCCCTCTGTGTCCTGGGCGTCTTCCCAGGGCACCGTGTGCAGGGGGCTCCCACCTGGGTGGCCTTGGTATTTCCAGGCCGTGAGCTCTGGTGGGTTTCCTCCTGCCCCTCCCAGGGGCTCCTTCCCAACTCGCAGGGGGTGCTCGGCAGACCCCGGGGCCTCGGACTGGCACGACACAGTGCACGGCTGGGCTGCAGGGAGGGGGCCTTTGGTTCTGGGTCCCCAGGTGCGGGTGTGGCGGGCACCTCCCAGGCCGCTCCTCCTGGCCTGCAGCGGCTGCCCTCTGGCTGTGTCTCATGTGGCCTTGCCTCTGCGTGTGTGTCCCTGGCATCTCTGTGTGTCCACGTCTGACCTGTGAGGACACTGGCCCTGTGGGACTAGGTCCATCCTGGTCTCCTGAGTTGCCTTGGTCTCCTCTTTAAAGGCCCCGGGTCCAAACAGCCCCATCCCAAGTCCCGGGTTAGAACTCCAGCATGTGAGTGGGGGCACAACGGGTCCAAAGGGACCCCCTATCCCCAGCGACTGCTCGATCCAGAGTGGCTGGAGGGCCTGGACCCCCGCCCTCCTTGGGTGGGTGAGTTTCCTGAGCTGTCTGGGGCGAGGTGGACCTGGTCTGCTGTTTCCCTGGCCGGACGCAGCCTCCCCGAGTGGGTTTGTCCCTGAGCTCTGCCCCACCCACTTCCCACGTGGCAGGGACCCTGCTGTCCCTGCGACACCCACCTCTCACCCCTGCTCTGTCTCTTTCACTGCTGTCTGCGCAGTGGGCGTCTCCCGGCCCCCCACCCGCATGGGCCTTCTTTCTTTTTTAAAATTTGTCTTGGGGGCTCTTGGGAGGAAGCAGAGACTTGGATCCCCACCGCCCTGGCCAGCGCGTGCTCAGGCCTGGCAGCAGCTGGCTTTTCCTGGAAACGCTGTAGGGAAGCCGGTGTCCTCGGGTGTCCCCTGGGGGTGGCCGTGCCCACAGCACCGTTGAGTCTGTTGCTTTTCTGGCATAAGCGCTCAGGACTTGGTCAGCAGGTCAGGGTACGTGGCCTAAGGAGTGTGCCCTCCTCCTCTGCCGGGACCAAAGCTTTCTTCCTGGGCCTCCAAAGGGCCGCTCGCCCTGTGGCCCACCAAAGCCCCTCCTCGAGCTTAGTTGTTCCAGCCTCCTTAACAGGACGGGAAATGCGCGGGCGCAGGCCCAGAGCCCGAGCTGACTTCCTCTCTGAAGTCCTCGTCCTCTTCCAAACAGCTCGATGGACACACGGGCAGAGTGGTCGGAGCGTTTCAGAGGGCGCGGGGTAACAGCACTGCCTCCAGGTGCAGCGTGAGGTCCACGAGGGTGCGCCACGTGTTATGATGGACTCGGCGGTCAGCCCACGTCCCTTCTCTCTGCTGGACACTCGAAATCCGCTTTCCTCAGTGGCTATGGTCACCGAGCTTGTTCCCGCCTAACTGCTTTCACGCCTGGCACGCTGCCCGCAGCCCTGCCCAGCCTCTGCTGGCCTCTCCTCCACTCCCTCTGTGGCTGTTGTGTAGATGGGTCTCACCTGCTGCCCAGGCTGGACCTGAACTCCCAGACTCAAGGTGTCCTCCCCTCGGCCCCCACCTGCTGGGCCCGGCTGGCTTCCCCTTCCCTCTCCACCTCCACTCGCTCCTCACTTGAGCCTCTGCTCCCCTCCCCTCCTTGAATGGACCAAGGGCGGAATCCAAGTCCCCAGGAGAAGGCTGAGGTCTGGTTTGTGGGTTTGGGGTCCTGTTTGGCCCGGGTGGTGTTCCCCAGGGCCACTGTTTGCCAAGCCCGAGGCTCCCCTGGTGGACGGGGGCCGCTCTGTTGGGTACATGGCGCCAGCACCCCCCCACCTGAGGCTGTCCTGTGGTCACTCTCAGCTGGGGCTGGATGGAGACGTGACTGTGGGAAGTGTGGGTGCACTAACGAGAGTGGCCTCGCGCTCTTTGGGGGCTTGCTACGCCGTCCTTAGTGAGCTGCAGGCTTACTCGGCTGTGGCTCTGGAGGCTGGAGGCCCAGGAGCACAGGGCGGGCATCTGGGATGGCGCGTAGACACAGAGTGCAGAGGGAGCCCTCCTTCACGGGAGGCCGCTCTGCCTTGACCCTTTCCAAGCTGCTCGGGCGCTCCACTCCCACTGCGCGCCCGCCAGCGCCCGCCACCTCCCACAGGACCCCACACACTCTTTCAACACATGATCTTGGGGATCCAGTTCCCAGCACATGGCTTCCCAGGGACACGCCCAAGCCACCAAGAAGCTGTGTGTGGGTGGTGGGAGTGAGGGGGACAGGAGGTGCTGTGAGGGTCCCTGGGTGCATCCGGAGCCCACAGTGGTCTCATGCCTTCCAGCCTCTGCAGCGATGGCGTCCATGCCGGAGAGGCGACTCCCCTTGCTCTGCTTTGGACCCGCCCTTGCCAGCTGGAGCCGAGGAGCCCTGGCAGGAGTCACAGACCCTCACCACTACCCTGCCTGGATGCCAGATGCACCACCCCTCTCCTGCCCCGCCAGGGGGTGCCATGGCCCCGGGTATGGGTGGTGTCTTGCCAAGGGCCACGTGTGGAAGGTTCCCAGGGAACTGGGGGCCTTCAGGTGGCAGGGCTGGTGGGAGGTCCTTGGCCACTGGGGATGTGCCCTTGAAGGGCCCTGCAGGGCCCCAGCCCCTCCTCTTCAGTCCTGGCCCATGACATGAGCAGCTCTGCTCTGCGTGCCCTCCTGCCAGGAGGTGCCCCAGAGGCCCAGAGCTCTGCTGCCACCTGACCGGTCAGGGGCACGGAGACGCAGGGTCCTCCTCCACCCACACAGGAGGCAAGGCCCGCCTGGCTCGTGGCACATGCAGGGTGGCATCGTCTGACAGTGGGGGTAGAGAGGCGAGGGGCACTCGCAGTCCCTTGGCTGCAGACCCTTGCCTTCTCCTTCCCCAGGCTTTGGAGGACTGGCCTGTCAGTCTCTGTGGGGAGCCATGACGTTCTGGGGATCATGGCCAGGAGCTCGGCGCCCACACAGCTGCCTTGGATTGGCATGCCTGTAGATAAGGGCTGCCTCTGGGACCTGGAGGGACAGGGACTCAGGGTAGGGAGAGCCTGGGGCAGGAATCTGAGCCCCTGGAGGTCCACCCGGAAGCCTGTGGTCCAGGGGCGGCAGGGCAGAAGGCCCCCAGGGGCCTCTTGGTTAGATGCTGCTCAGAGCACCTTTGGGGCAGAGGAGGGGGCCACACAGGTGCGTCTCTTGGGTCTGGGATCTCACCCATCTGAGGTGAGAAGGGCTTCCAGCCCTGGGAACGCCAAGCAGTGGGCCCTGCACTGCCCCAGAAGCTCCAGCAGCCTCCAGCCTGGGCCTGGCCCCTGTGCCCGGCCCCATGAGGACGCCTTCTACCAGGCCCCAGAGGTGGGAGCGGAGCACTGGGAGCGGAGTCCTCAGAGGGAGCTGCTGCCCTCTGCCTGCCCACAATGGCACACCATTCCCAAGTTCCCGGGTGCCCCTGAGGGCAGCGCCACCATTCGCCAGGAGACAAAGGGAGGCAAAGAAGCCCGTCTAAAAGCTACCTGGGAAGAAAATTGAAGAACAACCCTTTTCAGATCAGTATGTCCAATTAGGGGACAGAATCTTTCTGCTTCATGGTCTAAAGCCAACTGGGTCTAAAATCCTAATTCAAGAAACTAGAAAAATAGGAGCAACATAAAACCAAAGCAAGGAGAAGACAGGAAATAAGAAGAGGGGCAGAAATAGATGGAACTTAGAACAGGAAAGCAGTAGAGAAAAGGGACAAACCAAAGCGTGGTGCTTCCAAAAATCCATCCGCACAGACCTCCAGCAAGACCAGGAAGGGTGAGAAGAGAGAAGGCACAAGCTGCCAAAGTCGGAATGCAACAGGGAGTGTCATGAATTCCCTGCGATCCCAAGAGGATAACAAGAGAGCACCGCCAGACCCTCACACTGGCAGATCCGCGACTCAGGAGAGGTGAAGCAGCCCCTCACCCACAGACCACCAGAACTCCGCAGAGTCCGACCTGCTTGTTAACCCGATGCCAGTGAGAAGCTCTCAAGGAAGAGGTTCCCATGCCCAGATGGTTTCACCGCGACTCCTAACAACCATTCAAAGAAGAAATAACACCAGTTTCAAATGGTTTCTTAAAATGGAAAATAGAAGAGATGAGAATATCTCAACTCATTTCCTCAAACTGGCAGTCCCTGACCCCCAAACACAGACAACACAAATACCACGCAAACACAAAGTGGACCCCAAACACAGACAACACAAATACCACGCAAACACAAAGTGGACCCGCA